>PVJI01022162.1:0-25775 GCA_004026765.1 Micronycteris hirsuta
GCTATGTCCCCAGCACCCGGAACACTTCTGGGCACGTGTAGCTATCGTAAATATTTATCTCATGAAAAAAATGAGGCTGCAGAGGCAGCACTTGAGCTCGACCTGTGTGACCCCAAAACTTGAACTCTTTTTCCTACATTCTGCTCCCAGGGCAGAGTCTGGTACCCGTAGGAAGAGAACTGGCTGAGCGGCAGATCTGGCTTCTGCAGCGACGCTGAGAAGTGCGCTGGGCGCGTCCTTTCCTCCCTGCCTCAGTACATCCATCTGTTCTGAGCTGTGAAGCAGAGCCGCCGGGACCCGGCCGGTGAGGAACGGCAGCAGATACGTTTCTGTCCAGCAGGGGGAGCCATTGGCCCTTCTAATTTTTTCTCTCCAGCCCCCTGGGCTGCGGGGCGTCTGTTTCTGAAGCCCTGGCGCCTTCTGAACAACATGCACTCTCTCTCCCGTCACCCACCACCACCGCCAATCACCAGTGAAGTGCTTCTCTCTCGTATTTTTTATTTCTTTTATTTAGTTTTACCCTTTAAAGAAACACTTAATTTCAGAGTAGATTTAGATTTACAGAAATAATAGTACAGAGTTCCCATATACTCCATACCTATTTTTACTCCTAGTAACATCTTACCCTTGCACGGTACACTTGTCACAATTAAGGAGCCAATATCGGTACATTACTATTGCCTAAAGTCCATACTTCACTCGGATTTCTTTCATTTTTACCCAATAGCATTTTTCTGGTCCTGTCCCCACCCCGCAGAACAGCACACCATATTTCGTGGTCCTGTTTCCTTGGGTCCCTCTCGGTTGTCACAGCTTCTTAGACCCCCCTTGCCTGTGACCACCATCAGGGAGGGTTCAGATGGGACCCCCGTGTGTGTCCTGAGCTTATAGTCATTTAAGATTCAAAGCTGAGAGTTACAACCCTGTGCCCTCTGGGAAACTTAAAAACAGTTTTTGTGGTAGAAATTGGCTTTCTACTGAAGGGCTGATCTTCAGAAATGGTCCTCTCGATGAAATATTTCTAATGTGCCTGCTGCGTGCCCATCCCTGTGCTGGCTGCCAGCGAGGGAACTCAGGCAGCGTCCTTGTGATGCTTACAGTCTGGTTCTATTGTCCAAGGTGGAGAACAGATGCACAGGAAGGCAGTGGGCATGCCTCACCTTCCAGCCTCACCCAAAGATCCATTCCAGGTGGAAAAGGGCTGACAGGTCCCTGGAATGTCACCTTCCTGTGGGACCCTCTGAAGGGCACGGCCGCAGAGCTGGAGGCTTTGGAGTGAGAGAAGGTTTAAACCTTCAAGGAGTTCTCTGTGTTATGCTTTCAGTCCTTGGAATCCAGCCCCGTATTTCCCTGAGGTCAGGGGAGATTGGGGCCTGGAGTTTCCTTCCTTTCCTTGAGAAAGAAACTTCCTCTAAAGTTTTGTGGTCATCATTGCCTTCGAATTCATTTTCTTACCCTCACCTGAGGACATGCTTATTGATTTTAGAGAGAGGGGAAGGAAGAGAGAAAGGGAGGGAGAGAAACATCAGTTGGTTGCCTCTCGCACATGCCCCAATTGAGACTGAATGAACCCGCAACCCAGGCGTGTGTCCAGACCAGGAATCGAACCACTGACCCTTCAGTGGTTTACAAGATGACACTCCAACCACCTGCGCCATACCAGCCAGAGTGCCTTCTAATTCATTTTAACAACTCAAGCCTGTTTTGTGCTCCTCTTCTCGTAAAGAGGCCTCATCAGTTGAGCAGCATCTTTGGGAAGTAAGTGCCATTGTTCTCCAGCCCCAATTTACCTGAAAAGAAGCTGAGGCTCAGGTCCCACTCGGCAAATAGTGGGTGGGTTTGAATCCAGGTATTTTTGTCTCCTAATTTTCATCACACCCCCCCCCCCGCCACCATGCCCTGTGGCTGTTGAACTCTCAAGCTTGGAGGAAAACATTATTTTTAGAAATGTTTTCTCTTGACTTCACTAAGTTGTGTTCTGCTCAGAAGTTTGGGGTCTGCTGTAGCATGCAGGCCTGGAGGGAAAGGGCCCCCCGCTCCCCCCAAGCCTGCCCTTCTCGGGTATCTGAGGCGGGGTAACGAGATGGTGGTTCATGGGCTGTGGGGGCAGAGGAGCCGGCCCAGGGCTTTGATGCAGATGCCACGGGTATGGTGCCCACTTGTGCCTCTTGCCAGCAGTGGGGGAAATCACTTTTTACCCATGATCCTCAGTGCCTTCATTAGTGAAATGGTGCTGATACACCTGTTCGGAAGCTTCACTGTAATGAATTTGGGATGGAAGTGTTTGTCAGCTGAAGGGCCCATGTGAGGTGGGTACCATTTCCAATGCACTGGCCGCAAAGGGAAGTCGCTCCCCTGTGGGACCAGGCTGAAGAAAGGAACTTGTGTCCTGGGACATCGAATCTGTGAGCAGGAAAGTGCCACGCTGAATCTGCTCCCCATCCCCTGGTCCTTCTGCTCCTCCCTTCCCTGTGAGCACCTTAGACCTGAACAGAGAGGGGACCCCGACACCCTCCAGAATGAGATGCCAAAGCATCCTGAAGGTGAGCTGTAGCATCTGCTTCAGCTCCAAGCTCTCGGGCCCCCGGCACAGGCGACAGCACGTGCTGTGCACGCAGACGTGCGACCGAAGGGATGAGTGGAGAAAGAAATCCCAGGCTGTGGGCAGGTCCAGACTTTACCTCCCAACCTCGGACTCCCACCTGGGACTCCCACCCTCCTCCAGTCCCCACCCTTCCCTTTTTACAGCATGGCACCAGGGGTACCAAAAAGGCAAACTGGACTTTATTATAAAGTTGGCTACAAAGTCACCACAGCACCATGAGGTGGCCGCCTGGGCAGGCCCAGGTGGTCTGGCAGCCGGGTGAGTCCCGCACCAGATACACGCACTCGTGCAAGCACATGTGTGACAGCGGCAGGTCTGCCTTCCTCCACCGGAAAGGAACGTAGTGTCTCTTCACGCCCCCCACCCCAGGCGTGGGGCGCAAAAGTCACGAGAAGGGCCGCCAGGGCGGCAGAGTCCATCGGAATTGAAATCCCGTTACTGGTGTGTAGAGAATTCTACGTGGGTGTCAAGAGCCCCTCGGGGCACAGGCTGGCCCCGATGGGCGCTGCCTTTCCCCCACCAAGGCCCAGGGGTGGCTTGGCCCCCAGGAGTGGAGAACTGGCCCAGGCCCATGGGGCAGCGCGGGGGGAAGTGAGACTCCCCCGTTCTCCGCTTGAAATCCCATTCAAGGAAACTCACTACGAGTGAATACAGATTGAAATGGAAACTGGGATTGCTGGAAGTCTCTAAATTTTAAAAAGAAGCTCCCCTCCCTTGCCCTCCCTCCTCCCCTCACCCAATCCTGCAGGGCCTGGGGAATCAGGTATATCCCCCTCCAGCCCCTAGAATCCCCCCAACAGTCCCGGGGGGGTGGAGAGCAGCTCCACGTCTTGATGACAATATGCCATACTTGACGACGTTAAGTCACAGACTTATTCAAAACGTTGGTTCCCCTCCACTTCCATCTGCAGAGAGAGAGAGAGAAAGAGAGAGAGGACAATCAGTAGACAAATTAGGAGAGATAGGCTCAGGGTGTGACACAGAGTGGCGGCTTCAAATACATTGGCCCAATGACTGAATGATTCCCAGAGGTTCAGCAGGAAAAGGAGTAATTCAGGTGTATGGACTGACAATATGGCTGTAGTTTTGGAAAGGACGGAGCCACAGCAGCAAGCCTCTGAAGGGACCAAGGGATGAGTCCCACTCTCTTTACTTTTCCAAATGCCCATAAATTCCTCCTCTGTATTCCCTTGAGGAGGTAAGAATCTAATGCCTCTTCCATCAATTTGTGTGTGGCATTGGGTGTCTTTTACCCTGGGAACTTGACTGTTTTCATCTGTAAAATGGGGTGATGATGGCATATCTAGGTCCTTCCAAGAGTTAAGAAGTACAAGCCATTAGTCAAGGATTCTCTTGTATTTTTTCCCACACCCCTAACCCCTGCCCCCCAGGGGTACTTGTTTTGAACTTCCATATTGTTTTTTATTCGTTTTTATCCTTACTGCTACCCTAGGCAGTGAGCAACGTTTCCCATTAATAAATTGAGGTACAGAGAGGGGAATTTATGCATCTGATTCCACCCAGCATGTCACTGGCAGGACAGGGACTTGGGCTAGACTTACCATCATGGAAGCTGTCTTGAACTTGGCTCTGGAGTTGATGCAACTCATCGGTAAACCCATCGTAGGGGAATGCTGAGACACCTGTCTCAAAGGCGGTTTCATATGTGGCCAGGTCCTCCAGGAAGCTGTGGTCTTCTGGGGACAGGTTGTTGCAAGGTGACAAGGGCCCTCCTGGGACCGCTGTCTCAGGATCCTCTGAATTCCACTCCCCATTGGGGTCTGGGGTAGAGAGATCCATGAAGATGTCTTCCACGGGCGCCTCTTCCAGGAATATGTTATCAGGGCCAACCAGGAAGTCCAGCTCCTGGCATTTCCAGGGTTTCAGGTCAAGGCTGAGCACAGGAGGGCCAGCCCCTGACAGGGACAGGTTGGAGTCCAGGGGCTCCAGTCCCCCGAGGGGCTCCAGCCCACCTGTGCAAGCCTCAGCCGAGAAGGGCCTATCCATGCCCTGAGCCAACTGGCTGATCTGCTGGATGAGACGGTCAATCTCATTCTGCTCCTTCTCAGAGTAGTGGAAGAAACTCTGCTTGACTGGAGAAGCCTCAGGTGTAAGCAGGCCTTCAGGCACCAGGGGGACGTCCACAGAGAGGGGGCCCCGGAGCTGGGCTAAGGCCAGGAGCGTGCAGTCCCCATTACCAGGGCTGCTAGGACTCGGAGGCAACTTCTCATAGAGAAAACTGCATCCCTCCTGGGCGAAGTAAGTCTTGGTGGGATTGGGACTCAGTTGTTCTGGGAAGGTTTGGCTGGGGCTGTTCAGGTGTGCTTGGAATGCTGTGCTGGGAGGAGTCAGCTGCTCACGGGCAGTGCTACCCAGAGGCTCTGGGAAGGTGGCAGTGCTGGGAAGCAGCTGGTCTGGGAAGTTGGAGGTGCAGGGAGTCAGCTGGTCTTCATAGCTTCTGGCTGAGATTTCGGTCAGCTGGCCTTGTAGTGGACTGGTCAGTGGGTCTGGGAAGGTTGCACTGCTGGGCGTTAATTGATCAGAGAAGGTCATGGTGCTTGGAGTCAGCTGTTCTTGGAGAGAGCTGGATGGAGTGGGCAGGTGGGTCTGGAAGGGCTCGTGGAGGCTGAAGAGGAAGGCACAGCCTCCAGGTTGGCGGGGTGTATAGGGCGGAGTGCACACAAGATCCTTGCTCAGGCCGGCTTGAAGAGACGGCTCCGGGCCAGATGGGAATGTCAGGTAGCTGAAGCCCAGCTCTTTGGAAGGTCGGGGAAGCTCTTCTGATGTTGAGACAGCACCCATCTCGGGAGCACTGGGGAAATTGGTGCTTCTAGGAACCCCCAAGGCTGGGGTGAAGAGGGGGTTAGGGCTGGAGCACTGCTCCTGGGGAAGGATGTTCTCAGGGAATGAGGGCAGCATGGTTGGGGTGCCCAGGATATAGGCTGTCCGAGTGTCTTCAGAGTTCAGCTGCTGGCGGAGACTCCAGGCCTCCGTGTTACTGGAGAGGAGAGAAGATACAGCTGATAAGGATTTGCTGTCTATTCCCAGAGCAGTTCCCCAGTTTGTATCTCCTCCATGACCCCCTCACCTGTGCACCCCCAGGCTCCTCCTGCCTTGCAGCTCACCTGATTGGGTAGTTGTTGGCAGTGATGGGGCCTTCTGGACCTTCTGAGTATAACAGGCAATAAATCCACGCCCAGCCTCCAGACTTGGCCTGCAGTCTCACTACCATCTCCGCCTGAATATCTCCACTCTCGGCCACTGAGGGGAAAGAAAACATGCAGAGTTAGGGCACACACCAGGCAACATCACCTAAACTATCACCCCACTGACCTCTCCACTGAGTTGGGGTACCCATGACACCCTCTTCTGACAGCCTTAACCTGAACCACTCAGCTCCCCGCCTTGACCTCACCACTTGGAGTCCCCCATTTCTGATGCTATTCTCACCATGACTCCTCACCCTAATGTTCACCCTATAGCATCCAAAACTATTGGCCTCTGATATCTCCCCAGCATCAGTCTTGACCAGAGCCCTTCTTTGTCGGGTCTCCCATGCCCTTTCCCAGCTCTCTGTCTTGCCCCCGGCTTCTCTGGACACTCACACAGGCGGTAGTGTTGAGAGGAGGCGTGGCCCAGATCCTCAGGGTGCAGCAGTCCATACCATGACTTACAGAGCAGCTCACTGCGCTCAAAGCCCAGGTAGATTTGGACACTGGGAAAGTGGAAAGGGGGAGGTCAGCTTTCTGTTTTCCTTGCTTGACCCAGACATCTCATCCCCTCCCAGGCCCTATGCCCCCTTAGATCCCATCCTTCTTGCCCCTGACTCCGAAATCTAGGGTCCCCTCATCTCTAATCTGCCTTCCTCTTGGGGTCTGAACACTCTGGGCTTACCTCCCGGAGATGTCCAGGAGGGCCAGGTCCTTAGCGTGACGGCTCTGGAACATGGCCAAGAAGAGCGAGGCAGGGCCGGGGCCGGGGCCAAGGCGGGGTCTCGGCTCCAGTGGGGCACAGAAGGCTGTGAACACCGGGTTTCCTGCCCAGTAGGCTCCAGGCGGGTGAGCATGGAATCGGCCTCGGATAAGCACCAGTTTGTTGCCTGCGCTCTGGCGCCTAAGAGACTTGGAGGTGTTGAAGCGACAGCGGAAGAGGCGGTCTAGGTGAGGGAAGAGAAAAACTGATAAGAGGGCGAACGGCTGAGAGAGATGGCAGGTGGGGAGGAGCAGGGCAGCAGAAGGGAGATTGGATTGAGGAAGGGAGGAAGGAGTTCTCACCGGTGTCCAGGGCAGAAGGCAGGGTCAGCTGCTGGCGCACGGTTAGGTGGTCAGCTGGATCAATGATGTCGTAGATACTGTCACCCTGGGCAACCAGGTCCACCTGGAGAAAGGAGAAGAGATGACCATTAGTGAAAGCATCAAGAGCCAACCCTCGACACCTAGCATCTTGCAGGGTATAAACCCTCACTCCTGAGTAGTTCTCAGATTCCCAGAAATAGAAAGCTCATTGTGTCCCCCCTGTGCCCCAGCTCAAGCGGAGACAGCCCCTCAGCTCCTCAGCACTCACCATAGAGTGGCCCAGGTGTTCGCTCACACTCTCCGACAGATAGAGCAGCTTCCCTTCCGCCGTGAACACAAGCAGGAATCCAGGTAGCGCTGCCACTATGTCTTCAAGCTCCTGAGCTGAGAGAAGCCCTGTGGGGCCCGCCAGAGCAGTGCCTGCAGGGCGAGAAGGCATGGTGGGTTAGGAGTAAGGCTAGGATGCAAAGCAGAAGTGAGGAAGACGTGGAGTGAATTTCAGGAAATCTAGAGGAATTCCTCACGGACCTGCCTCTGCACACACCTGTTGACCCACCGCCTGCAGCTCTTGCCCAGGGAACCTGTTGCTGGGCCTCTAAGTCGGGGCTGGGGCTTCCGCATCCCCGGATTTCAGGACCGCGGACAGCGCTCCGAAGCGGCCCCGGCGTTCAGCACCGCGGGCAGCGCCTTGCAAACCGGCGGTGCTGTCCGCGCTTGGAAGGCGGCAGAAGCCCTTTCAGCTCCGCGAACGGAGGCTGCGCTCGCCCAGGCTTTGGCGGCTCTACCTCTGCAACTTCCCGGGCTCCCTCTCCGGGCTCCCGGAGCACCCCTGCGCTGGCGGGAACTGGGGCCATGCTGTCCTGGCTTCCCTCTCATCAGCCTGGCACTAGGGACACTGTCCAGGCTCTCTGTCCTTCACCCAGAACTAAGGGGGAGTCTGGACAGAGCTCAGGAGGAAAAGTAGGAGGTTCCCAGTCCCCCAAGTGCCTTCTCTCCCCAGCTAGCCAACTCGTTGCCCTGACATGCGGCAACCCCAGCGGGTTCCCTTGTCCCCACTGTCCCGGTGTCCGCCCGCTCGGGTCCCGGGCAGCCCCAGTTCGCTCACCTCCGGCGAAGAAGACGCCCTTGCGAGTGTAGATGCAGGCGAGGCTCATGATGTGCAGGTAGGACAGCCGGACCTTGTCCGCTTCGGCCAGCGGCAGCAGCTCCTTGAGGTTCCGGATCTCGGCGTTGATCTGGTCGCGGCGCGCCTTGGAGGCGCCCTTGGTGGAGCGGTACATGGCCGCGGCTGGGGAGCTCCCGCTCGGGCTCCGAACACCTGCGGTCCCGTCCCGACGGCCGGCGGCGTCCTCCTCCTCGCTGCCCAGTCTCTCGCTCGGGCTCTCTCTGCTCTCCTCTCCTGGGCTCCGCTCGGCTGCGCTGCCCCCTTCGCCTGCCTCCTTCCGCCTTATATAGCTCCTGCCAGGCGTGGGGGGGCTCGCTTTAGAGAAGGGGGGGCGGGAAAGCGGGAGGCTGGGCTAAGCAAGCTGCAGCGGGAGCCGCTGGCGGGGCGGGGGGCACCCCTCCTCCCTCCCCGGCTTCCGACGTCATCCCGTGACGTAGAAGGAGAGCGGGAGGGGGCCAGAGGGAGGGGGAGACGGAGGCTGCGGAGGGGGCCAGGGCTGGCGGCCGCTGAGCCGAGAGGCAGGCGCTGCGGCGGGAAGGCCTGGAAGGGGGTCCCAGGCGCCCCCGGGCGTCCAGCTGGGCGAAGCGCCCGGGCCATGGGGCCGCCTCCTGGCTGCAGAGGGCCGGCAGAGGCTGGTTCCGACAGTGATTTTTCTAAGGAGACGAGGAAACGGGAAGGGCAGCCTTGGCCACGGGCTCCCCTCCCTGTTTGCCAGACAAAGGTCACGTTCGCAGGCGGGAAGAAGGGCCTCGCTTGGCCTCCGCGTGACCTCCGCGGGAAAGGTCACGGCCGGGCGTCTCTCGGGGAGTCCCCAGTCTGGGATCCCCTCGGTCACAGTCAAAGAACAGCCTCCTGCCCCCGCCCCTTCCCGAGGGCAGGCCTGGGCGATTTAGCACGGAGTCACACGGGGTGGGGGTCTAAGGCCCTAGGGTGGGTGAAAAGGGGGTCCCGAGGAAGAGGGGCCAGCTGGATTTGGCCTTGGCTTTCTTCTCCCGCCGCCAAAACCAGAAACACCGATGCCAACGCTGGGGTCTGCAGCGACTTCTGGTTTTCCTGTGAACTGATGACCCTCACCTGCAGACGGGGGAAACTGAGGCAGGGCACAGGACAAGATAAGGATCTGAGTCTGCATCTAGGTGTCCCTCCCCCGCCCCCCCCCCCCCGTCCCCAAAGAGAGCGGCTCCCCCCGCCCGCCGGGTTGCCAGCTGGTGTCTCCCGCGGCCGGGCCGGGGGCGGGCGCGGGGGCGGGGCCGGGGAATCCCAGCTCCTTATTTGGGTAGGAATCCTCCGGCGCCGGCCGCTGCGACGCGCGGCGGGCGGAGCCTGGCGCCTCCGCACCGCTCCGCAGGGCTCCCCCTCCTCGGGCGGCCGGGAGGATGGGGAAGCGGCGGGGAAGCGAGGGGGCCGTGCCGGGCCGTCTGAGACCCTCGCACCCACCAGGGCCCCCGTCAGGCTTCCGCACCCCCCGCCCAGACCCTCCTCATCGTCACGCCAGGGCTCCTCTCTCGGTCTCTCGCCTTCCACCCTCCACATCCCCCTCCACTGGACCCAAGTAGTTTCTCTGACTCGCTGCCTGCCTGGTGGTCTGTCTCAGCTTCGCGCGCCCTCTGTGTCCCCCAAGCCCCCTCCTCTGCTCTCTCCGATCTCCTTCCTGCCTCAGTTTTGTCGCCTCTGCCCTGCCTCCCTCTCCTCTTTCCTGCACAGACGGTTTCTCTCTGCAGGGGCTGAGGGAATCCTTGCCACCCCTCAGGATTCCATAAAAGGAGAGGGAGGTGGGCTAGGGGATATTTGATGTGAAATCCCACTTGGGGGGTGGAGGGCTGTGTGAAATCACTTGAGGGGCTGGACATGAGGTCACCTAAAAATGGGGGAGAGGGATTGGCCTGATTGTGGAAAGTCACATAGGAAGCACGAAGATGAACTTTGACACCAAGAAATGAAATTTGGGGTCAAGGAAATCCTCACTCCTCATGGGAAAGTGTGGTGGCAAGAGAGGCAGACTGAGAGGAGGGGACGGCCAAGAGGGGTGTCTGCAGGGGGGGCGCTAACCCTGACCTCCTGTTCCATTTTGACAGATGCTGGGGCCATTCCCGACAACTATCTTGCTTTGCGTTCAGTGGCACAGCTGAGACTTGGGGGGGGGGGCGGGGTGTCTGCCACAGTCTCCAGCCCTATTTATTTATCTGGGGGACAGAGTAGTTTCACTTTCATCTCTATCTGACCCCTGATGTACCCACCCACCCCTCCCTCAAGCTTCTGTTGGGACACGCGCTTGATCTTTGGACGCCCTTCTTGTAGGAAAATCCAGGACAGTGTTCCAGTTCTTATCACCCACTGATGAGGCTTTAGTCCTGTCTGGGAGACACGCTCAGTGCCCCTCTCCATGGTTAAGTGTCGTTGGTCGGGTCCAGCTTATCTTCAGCAAGCAGATCGGATCCGCAGTGAAAGAGCGAGGCGCCGATCGCTGTCCGTGGTTCTGAAAACATCACCGGGGAAGCCGTCTTGGCCATGGTCTGCCTGGGACATCAAAGCAGAGCCACCCAGGCCTCAGAGCCGGGCCCTAGTTGGATGTTTCCTCTGAGGGTGAATGGGGGGGGGGGGCTTCAGGGGCCAATATTTCTGAGGTCTAGGTGTGAAGTAAGCATGGGGGGAGAACTGGGCTCGAGGGAAGAGTCCTTGGATTTTTCCAGGAGCAGAGACTGGGGGAAAGGGAGGCACTCTGGAAAGGCCTGGAAAGGGACAAAAGAGCAGGTAGAAAAAGGCTCAGCCTGGCTCGCCCACTCGGATTCAAGTTGAGGAGCTCTGTGAGCCCCCATGGCTCCTCTCCCTAGGCCCGCTCCCACTCCCCTTGCCTCCCACCTCCGCGGGGCTATTTTTAACAGCACAGAACCAAAAATAGCCTGGCAGCAGCTTCAGGCCGTGGGAGAGGAGCTATTTATATCACCAGTGATGGTTCCAAAATAGCAAGCAGGAGGAGGGGGGCGGCTGGCACACTAGAGAGCTCCTGGCCGAGGCTAAAAATACAGGCGGTGTGAGTCATCCTGGCCTGGCTGAGTCACCCCACTCTTCCCCCGCCCCCCACACGCAGGGCAGCAGCAACAGCAGAATGGGCTAAGAGTTGGAAGCCCGAGATGGGGGAGGTATCAGAGCCCACCAACTATAGGAAAGTGGGCAAGGGGATGAATTGAGAGAGGGGCTTTGGGGTGAGTGTGTAGAAGAAATGAGGGGGGCAGGAGCCACCCAGCCAAATCCACTGAGTGAGGCTGCAGCATTCCCAGCTATGCACTGCTGTTCAGGGATGCCTGGGCCATCAGAGGGAGGGAGCCAGACGGTGAGGGTGCACCTGTGTCTGTGTCCGTTTGACCACGCCTGCATCTGGATGTCTCGGTGCCTGTCTGCTCGTATCTTTGTAGCCGTGTGTCTGTACCCCGGTACATCTATGCCTGTCTTTATTTTAAAAAGGTCTATGGTTTCTTGTGTTACACGTAGTTCTATGCTTGTGCCTGTATGTTTTTATATGTTTGCAGTTTTCTGTGTGCCTTCCTGCCCATGTGATTGTTTGTGTCCCTGTGAGGAGTCTACCCTGGGCCCTTCTCTCCCAGCATCCCATGCTGTGCGGACTGGCATGCACCCCCAGCCTCAATGCACCTTCTACTGCCCTCCCCTCTGATGTCACTTCTTGGGCTTTTACATCATCGATCCCTAACTAAACTCTCTCCACCCAGCACCTTCCCCTCTTTCCAGCCCTTGGCCCCCAATCATTTGGGAAGCTCTCTCTGTTGCATGCAATCTCGAGTAGAAAGATGGAGGAAAGGAACCCCATATGACCTCTTCCTTTTCCCTTGAATCATCCTGAATCTCCCCTGGCCTGCAAGAGTAAGTGGTTTTCCATCACTCCATATTTGGGGAGCTGAGGGAAGAGCAGGACTTTCTTTAGTTCTAAAAAAATTTCCTGGTGTGGGCACAGGCATGCGCGGCACACACACACACATACACACACAGCTGAGAGAGAGAATGAGAGAAAAATATCAAGGTCCTTCTTTACCGAGAGGAGCTCGCATCTGTTGCCATAGCAACCCGCCCACTCCTTCCCTGAAAAATCACCAAGAAGAGGTGATGGCATCGAGGAGAGATTGGCTGATTTCTTTCTTTATTATTATTTTTTTCTGAAAAAGGGCTTTTTTATAGCAAGAACAGGCTGTGAGGTCCCCTTGCCCCCATCTTGCCATAGCTTTATTGGGATGTGGAGGGACATCACCGTTTAGCATCCATCAGAGGAGACGAGATGTATCTTTTCCATAGGTTTTGAGGAGGATGACCCCCTGGGAGGGAGCTGGAGGGGGCGCAGGGAGTCTGCTTCTTCAGAACAACATGGAGATTCCTGATTAGGGCTGCTTTTCTGGAGACTTGGGGCAAAGATCTGGACCTAGCACTGTGAAAGTGTATCCCGTCTTGCCCTGGATGAATGTTTCTGCGTGAAGGAGAAGGAGGGAGGACGGGAATGAAAGCGAGAGAGAGGATGAATATCCCATGAGTGTCACTTACTGGAACTGCAGAGCACATGACAAGACCCCAGAAAATGCATGCTCTCCATGGTGGTCAGACCAGACAGGTGGACCACATGGTCCAGGAAAGACCTGTTAGTGCAGTTGGCGGTGCTGGGCCACACCAGGCCACGGGTGTGGCCACTGGACTTGCACCCCAGGGAACTGCGGCCTCAGGCGGACAATCGAGGGGAGCACCGAAGCTCACCTTTCTTCGCTCTAGTCCCAGCCTGAGTCTCAAAGGCCTCCTCTGAAGCCTGGCCCCAGCCCCTGCAGCCACATCACTTTCTCAGGTGAACTGAGGAGGCTTCTGCCAAATGAGTGGGTAGTGGAGAAGGAGAGATTCCATGTTTCCTCCTATGCTTGGCTTGCTACAGAAATGGGGTCACTTGGGGCTGAAGGCTGGAAAGCCAGACCAAGAATCTGACGCTAGAGAGAAACACTTCTACCTGCTGGCGGGCTGCCAGCACCATCGTCAGTCAAGGGTACAGCCTGGTGAGCGGTTAGCTTTACTTGAAGTGATGGAATGGAGGGACGAAAAGACTCTGCTCTGACCTGTTAGCTTAGTCTCGTGGCGAATCCGACTGAGAGTATTATGCGCATTTGATAGGTGACGAAACTGAGGCTCAGAAATAGGTAATAACTTACTCAATGTACCACAACAAGCCACTGGCAATGCTGGGCCTTAAGCTGCCCCCCTACCAGCCCAGGCTCTTTCTCTAGCATTACGGGGTACAGCAGGGGGTCATTAAACACTGACCTGCACACCTGAGTGTTTTTATAAATAAAGTTTTATTGGCACACAGTCACATCCTTTCATGTACATACTGCCTACGGTTGTTTTCACCCCCCAATGGCAGAGCTGAGTGGGTGAGGCCCTATGGCCTAGAGAGCCTAAATTATTTGCTAACAGACCTTTTACAGGAAGAGTTTTCCATTTCTTTTCTTTCTTGCTTTTTTTTTTTTGAGAAGAGGATGAGTTCAAACTAGGAATATTTCTGCATGTCTCTACTTTTCTCACCCAGAAGCTCTCTGGGCCCAGGGCACACCAGGCTGTCATTTCATCTCTTTGCTGTTCCAAATGCCATGGAGCAATAGTGTCCTGCTCTCCTTAAGGGTGCAGAGATTGGACAGCCCCCTTACTAGCTTCCAGCCCTTTGCAGCTGTGCAGCTGCGGCCTCCCCTACGCACGAGGGATGCTCCACAGCCATTCCCGTGGCAGCGTGAGTTGGAGTCGGCAATGAAGAGTCAGGGTACTCCATTCCATTCCACCCCAACCCCAGCCTCAGGACTGCGTTTTGGGAAGGGGGGTGTCCCATAGTTAGTGGTATTATTAGGGGGAAATGTCCTAGTGGGAAGAAAATGACAGCATTGTGGGGTCCTAGGCTCCTGGAGCTTCCGTCTGACCCAGGGGAAGAATCTCGATACCCCTTCTCAGAGAGGTTTAGTAACTTGCCCAGGGTCACCCCACTAGAATGAGATGAATCCAGAATTAGAATCCAGGTTTTCTGATTTCTACTTCTTTCTATTTTTGAAAGATTGTTCCTCTGAATCCATGGGTTTGAAGCCCATGTAAAGGTTTTCTAACAGATTCCAAAGTCTCTCCCAGTCCGGGGTCTAGGGCCCACCAGTCTGTGCCGTGGAAGCGTCTTGTCACGGGTGGCTGGTTTGCGCTGTCTTGTCTTCATCTGCATCTCAGCAGGCAGTTTTCTTTCTCCCAAGGCCCCTTCATTATCCTACCACTCCCCCAATTCTACTTGCACAGAGAAGTATTCAGAACATTTTTTCTATTTATGGTTATGAAATCAACAAATCTCATGTGAAGAGGGTACATGCTGGCGCCCACGCGTTGAGACGGTCAGAGCTGCCTGAGTGGGCTGAGCAGAGAAGGCGGGGGACATGGAACCAGGAGGGAGTGAGAGAGGGAGCGAGGTGCTCAGGTGGGAAAGCTTTTCTGGGCAACGGCCTGAAGGCAGGGCTGAGGGAAGAGGTACAGGAATGAGTCAAACCAGCCATTCCCGGGGGGTGGGGGAGGGGGGGAAAGGAAAATCAATCAGCTGAAAACACTCTTCAAATGCAGAGCAGAGGCCCAGCCCCATCAGCCCTGGGCGGGTGGCAGGCACACAGGACACTGGCCTTGCACTCAGGGAGGTGGACATCCGGCTGAGGAGACCGGCGCTCCACCATTCATGGTTCCTTCAGCCTTCAGCCTAGTCTCAGAGTCTCCCCACCGCTGCGCTCTGGCCGGAGCACTCCTCCTCACCCTGCTAGGCCTCCGGTGGGGTCTGGGATTCCTTCCCCATTCCCCTCAGGCCCCCTGTGCTTCCTGGTCCTGTGTTGTCGCTGCTTGTTTACTGCTCTGTCTCCCCCACTGGCACCTCCACCCGATCCCCCAAGTCTCGGTGTCCACACAGGCCTGGCCAGAGCAGGTCCCCGTTTGTCATTCGCTTTACGTACACATGTCCGAGGGCTGAGCTTGGGCCAGGCTCCATGCCAGGCACTGACAACGCAAAAGTTTGAAACACACGCCCTGTCTTAACCTCACGGAGCATCCCGGCTGGTGCGAAAGTGGGAACTGGATGGAGCCATTTAAGTGGGATGGCTGCTGGGAGGAAGGTGCGCGGGATGTTTGGGGACAGCAAAATGAGGACGTGTGGAGAGATGGGGAAGCCGTGTGTCGAGGGATGGGCAGTCCAGGGGAGGCTGCGCTGGCTGACTGGGGTGCGTGGGGTGGACAGAGGAGCTCAGCCTTGTGAGTGGGACCGCACAGGTAGCCACAAAAGAGCCACAGCAGCCTGAGGCTGCTCACAGGCATGCGGAGTGAAGGCCGAGGCGGGCAGCGCAGCTGAAGGCGGCTGAGGCCCTGCCTCGACCAGGAGGCTCGGCTCCTGTGGCACAGGCAGGACCGGGACGACGCAGCTCAGCCTGGAGCAGAGGGGTCCGTGGGGAAAAGACCAAGTTCTTTGTGGACGGGCAGGAGGGTTGGGGGGAGTCTGAGGCTCAGAGAGACAGAGAGTGGGGAGGTCTGGGGGGCTTTGGGGTGAGATGCCCACGCAGAGTCCTGGCTCCTTCACACCGGGCAAGTGACTTAACCTCTTGTGCCTCAGTTTACTCATCTGTTAAATAGGGACGGGAGGAGAAAAACAGTAGCTACATTGAAGGGTTAATGAGAAATTAAATTAAAGCTCTTGGAACAATGGCTGGTTCGCAAAGGGGCACAATGAGTGCTGAATGTTAGTCATGATTTTAACTTCATGAAAAACATCATTTCAAACGAGGCTTTGACAAGAGGGCACGGGCTGGTTCAGCGGGCAGCCTTGCCCTGCCACGGTCATCCTGAGGGCTCCGGCCTGGGTCCCAGTGGCTCCTGCCTTCGGCATCCCTGGCTCACGTGCTGCTCAGAAAGTCCAGGGAGGGGAGGCCCACGCGCCCTGCCAGTGCTCAGCCACCGAGCTCCCCTGGCCATTTCCCTGAAAGTCAACCTGACCATATTCATCCCCAGCTTAAACCCCCCCTGGCTTCCACCGCTCCCTGTTACCAACAGTCCTGTCAGCCCGTGTGTCCCCTTCTACTCACAGGTGCCTAGGCCACCAAAGGCTCCAGGTTCAAGGGTCTCCTTGGGACCACCTGGGTCTACCTCCCAAAGGAGAGCTCACAGGCACAGCACTTCCCTGCCCCTCACACGCCTCCTGTGTGCATTAACTCAGTCACACCTCACAGCAGCCCTGTGACGGCTGGGCTGTTGTGATCCCCGCTGGCTCTGGGCCCAGCGGAGGGGGGTCTGCAGGGAATGGCCCACGGAATCCCAGGAGAAATGGCAAGGATTAAAGGCTGAGGTGACCATGGGAAAGCGGTAGGCCTGGGACTGGGCCAGAGACAGAAGAGAAGCCCTAGAAGCAACCCAGAGACACCCCCGCCCCCGCCAAGAGCAGGGGGTGAGGCTCCCCACCAATGGGACTGCTGGAACTCGGGGAGTGGGTTGGACCGTGGCAAGAAGAGGGTGGGGCAACTATGGCCTATTGATGGAGCAGCTTCTGGAGGCAGAAAAAGATGAGCCCTGTGCAGATGGGGAGGGCTACCGGGAAGCTTGAGGAGAAAAGACCATCCGGCTGAAGGGAAAGCTCCGGATTCACCCGGCACAGAGGGCGTGGGCTGGAGGGGCCTTCTGCCGAGGACTTACTTGCAGGTCCGGGAAGAGCTGGAGGCAGCTTTAGTCTAGGCGCCCGTGGACCGTGTTTGATGTGGGGGAACCAGTTAGGGCAGGAGGGTCAGGAGACATGTGTTCTTGTCCTAGCTCTGCCACCAGCCTACTGGGGTGTTATGCAAGCCCCTTCCCCTCTCTGGGCCTCAGTTTCCCTACTTGCAAAAGGGCAGTGGGTTGGACCTCTTGGCCTGGAAGGGCCCTCCCATCTCTGACACTCTGAGCATCTCTGGGCCAAGGTCCCACCTGGTCAGTGCCTCTCAGGCTTTGGAAGCTGGCTGCTGACCTGAGGCCAAGTTTCACGTGAGGACGAGCCCGTGTGCTCAGTGCCAGGGTCAAGTGGGCCTGCGGGCTCCCAGGGCACCAAGCCCTGGACAAGCAGGGCCATGCTGGGCCCTGGAGACCTGGCCTGTGTGGACCGAGGAGGGAGAGGCAGCAGGCACTAGTGCTGACCCTGTGGTTTTCCTTCTTCAAACCTAACCTACCAGAGCTGTTCCCACGTCTGCACCAAGTGCGTCAGGGACTCACCTCTGGAGTGATCTGAGGGTCTTCATGAGACGTAAAACAGGTCCTCCTCGGAAAGGTCTGCACGGTCTCCCCTTCTGTGCATTGAAGGCTTGGGCCTGGCAATGTGTGTCCCTTGGAAAAGCCACTCAAGGCTCAAAGCTAACTTTTCCAGAGCACGAATCTCTCTCCTGTGCCAGACTTGGTCCCCGCAGCTGGGCTGGATCGGATCCACCTCTGGGTCCCCAGCCCTGGTCTAGAGCAGGGGCCCAGAGATGCCAGGAACCTACACAGCTCCTTGGGCATGGTCCAGCACTTCACAGCTGTCTTCCACTGGCCCTGGTCAAACACCCTCGTGGGTGCAGCAGGAAAGGTGTGGCATTATCAGGGTTGGGCAGGAAAGTCCAAAGAGCTGGGTCCACCTGGCCCTGGGGGTCCTGCCACAGCCTGCAGGCCACACTTCCATCCAGAAACAAGCAGACCCTTGTAAGCAGTCTGGGAAAGGTCTGGCTCAGGAAAGTTCCAGAATGCTGGCTGGTGGGCTGCAGAAAGCCTTCAATGGAAGCAGACATTCACAAGTAGCAGCCTGATTGGTTGGTCACAGAGTCGAGGGCGATCCAGAAGCGGGTCCAGAATGAGGTAGATCCAGAAAGCCCACCAGGTCTGGGCTCTGCTGGGGAAGAAACAGCAGCTGGTGCCACAGGAGGAAGGGGAACACTCTGGCCTCTCCACTGGGTGCAGGGCAGGGGCCAGAGACTGACATTCTGTGCCAGCTATTTTCCGTGTGGAGGAACATGGACTCACCTCTGTCTAGGAAGTCGGCGACCCAGAGGCTCTGGCTCATGCTCTCTAGGAACATGCCCTGTGACCTTGGTCAAGTCACCACTTTTCTCTGGGCCTCAGTTTCCCTTTCAGTTTAATGAAGGGGTTGGGGAACCTGCCAAAGGGCCTTCTAGCTAAGATCCTAACCTGACTCCAGGCTGAGCCCAAGGAGGAAAGGCGAAAGCAGGAGGCCAGAGGGGACAAGGGTCTCCAGAGACCCAGGGTGGCCTCCTGGGCAGTGGAGTCCTCACCTGATGTTTTCACCCTGTGGCCTTGTCCAGAGAGGGTCCCCAAACGCTCTAGGCCTGGCATCTTGTTTTCTTCCAAGGTTCCTATGGAAGAAAAGCCTCCCCTGTTGGGGTGAGGGGCAAGGGCAGGGCCTCTGGTCTCCACGGTTGAAATTTCCCTAAAGTTAGTGGAAGGCGCTAAGGTTGGGGTGGGGGTTATGGTACAGGGGGCTTCCAGGGCCCAGGCCGCGCGGCAGGGTCGAGGCTCGGGGGCGGGGGCAGCTCCCGGGCTCTGGCGGAGTCGCTACTCCGCCAGTTGCCTTTAAAAGGCGCCAGCGCGCGCATCAGCAGAAGGGCTGCGGCTCTCTTCCAAAATAGGCAAGAACTGGGAGGCCACGGGAGACCAACTGCGAGCATCGCAGACGTCACCCGGGGCCTCCCTCCCCACCGCCTGCATCAGATCTCCATGGCAACGGCGTATCACAGCCGCAGATGAATGAGCCAAAGCGAGCGAGACTAGGAGCGCGCATAGATGCGCGCTCTCTTTCAGGCATCCCAGCACCTAGGCTATCCTGGGGAAGGGGATGCAGACCCAGCGCCGGGAGGAAGGGGGCGCCCTCATATTCAAAAAGACTCCAAGACCGTTTTGTGTCCCGGGAACCCAAGAACTACTCGATTCAGGGCCCCTCAACCCCTAGGGTCCCCCTTTGTTCCCATCTCCCATCTCATTTCATCGCCTCTCTCTGCTCCCCAAACTCTGCGGAAAAGCAGACATCAATGCTTAAGGCGCCACCGCGTGGCCGGTGATGGCGCCGCGTCAAGGGTGCTTGTGGCTGGGGTTCCACCGTCTGTGTCGCCCTCTGGTGTTTATGAGAGGGAAGAGCATAACATAGCTCAACAGTCTTGGCCTTAGGACTCTAATTAACAAAGGCATCAGTATAACACCAGTAGTTAACGTTTAGTGAGCGCTCCCGAGGTGTCAGACGCCGCTAAGCGCTTTCTCGTACACTTTATTTCACTCTCACAGCAACCCTGCAATGCAGGTGGCGATGGTGAGGATGAGGATGACTAGTTTGCTGCCATTTTACAAGTGAGAAAAGCAAGCGGAGAGAATTGCAGCCTGCCAAAGATCCCACAGCTGTGAGGGGCAGAAACGTCACCTGATGCGTGGACAGCGCTTGGCCCCTCAACTTCCAAACCCTCGGTCTCCTTTGATCCACCTCAGAGGCTCTTGACATAAGCAGGACAGCACTTACTAAAATTATTCTCAACCCTGGCCACTGTGGCTCAGTTGGTTTCAGTCAGAGCACATACCTATGTTGCGGGTTCGATCCCAGGTCAGGGCGTATACAAGGAAGCCACCAAAACGATGTCTGTCTGTCTGTTTGTCTCTTTCTTTCCCTCCCCTCTTCCCTCCCTCCCTCTAAAAGCAAGAGAAAAAATTCCTTGGGTGAGAATTTAAAAAACGATTCCCATTTTACAGATAAGGAGAGTAAGACCCAGAGATGTTCAATGTTTTGCCCGAAGTTTCAGCGGCGGTGGCTAGAATGTAGTCCTAGGCTCCCGATCTTGGGATTTTTTAGGATGAGGTGGCAGGATAATGGGGAGTCCGGCACATCCCTATGAGACCTTACTCCTTAGTAAGAGGGACTGAGGAGCTAGCCCACCAAGGCCCCCCCCCCATTAGTAACCATAGCAGCCCGAGGCCCGGAGAGGGCAGGGGCTCCCCGCATCTCCCAGGGTTTGGAGAGCTCCCAGCAGCTGCGTGCTCCCGCTCCTCTCCACGTACATGTAGGTACAAATACACACTGTGCACCCCCCTCGGGGGTGTTGTTTTATAACTTTTCTTCCTGCTTGTGCGGCCCCTTGCACGTGTCTGCTGTTGGGATGAGAAAAACGCCTTCTGGTCTCAGCTTGCTGTTCTGTTCTTAAATTGACCTGCCCTGTTTTCAACGAATAACCGTCTCCAGGTGCACTGCTTCCGTGTTTTCCTGCAGAGGAGCTGACTCCGCGCCGGTGTCTGGGGGCTACTGGCGGTTGGTGCTTACTGGCTTGTATTTAGCGGTGAATGGGCAAACCTTGTCATCTAGTTATGTTATAAACTTTGACCATGGGATTGGTTTTATTAGCCATTTGCTCTGATTGTAAGTGGGGTTTTACGGAGATTTAAAACCTCTGCCCCCGCTGCTGCCACCCCGGTCCTCCTTGTTGTTCTTTGCTGACCCCTCGGGGATGCCAAGGGCTTGCGTGTAATCCATTACAGGGAATCCAAGGGGCCAGTGGCCACACTTTCTAAGGCTCCAGTTAAAGGCACTGCTGCCAGCTCGATTTAGGTTTTTCAGGAATTTACAGGGACCCAGCAGCTGTAAGGCATGTTGTTCCCACGTGGGTGACAGTGACTCCACATCCTAGATCCTGGGCTTCCAAGGCCTGTCGGTGGCCATCTGGTCCCATTCAGGGGGCACCAACTTGTTGACACCTTTCCTTCACCCCGGAGGCTCTGCCGTTTCCCCACGAGCCCATTGGCCGGATTTGCCGCCGTCGTGGCTGTCCTGACGGCTGCACAAACCCATCAAGGGCCACCTTTGTCTAGACTGCCCCAGCTGTGTCCCAGGTAGCGCCTCCTACAGGCTTTCCTACCGCTGCCCCAGCTGATGACTGATATTGGGGTGCCCCCTCTTCCCTTACAAGGGTGTGATTACAGTTGTCCGTGGAGACACTCTCCGTCTCCTGCCACGAGTGTCCTGGGGTACAGCCTGTGGCTCCTGGGGCCACAGTTTGGGATCTGCTTTTAAATTCGCTATCCGCACACCATGCTGCCATTAGGTTGTGACCATCCGTATGTCATCTCCCACTCATCCCATCTCTGTCCCCAAGCGGCTCCCAGGGCCGTGTTCCACACCCAAGGTTTTAGTGACATGACGGTGGGCGTGGGCACAGAGACGTGGCCTCCGAGCTGTGGTTTTCCGTGGCTGTTCAGTTCTGATTCCAAGCAGGCAGGACCAAGAGCTGTCTCGTGAGCATTTTCAACTGGAGCCCTGTCTGCTGAATTCCTACAAACCGCTCACACTCCACGTGGCCGCACAGGCTACTGCCTGAGCGTGAATGTTCCCACGTCGTTCCTACAGTCGGAGGGGCCAGTCTTGGCAGCATTGCACCCACCCCGGTTGTCAGGCCTCGAGGTGCTCTCCCAGTTAGCTATTTAACACACAAAACACGGTAGCTTAACACATGACACATGATTGCGGGGGGAGATGGGGTGTGTAAGGGAACTACATGGTAATGGAAAAAATACAATTAAACAAGAAAGTACACATGTATTGTTCAGAAGTCTGTGGGTCAGCTGGGCAGTGCTGGTTTGGGAAGTGTTCGGTTGACGCTTCGTGGTCAGCTGCGAGCTGGGCAGCAACTCTGCTCATCTTGGCTGGGATGTCTCGTGTGCTTGGGGGTCAGCTGCAGGCTGGTCCAGCACAGTGTCAGACGGGCGCCGCGCTCTCCTCCACGTGGTCTGTCACCCTCCAGCAGCCGAGCCCAGGGGCTCGTGCGCATGGAGGTGGCGGGATTCCTGGAGGGGGTAGCATGCAAAGCCTCCAAGGCTGAGCCATGGAAGGTGGCGCTGTGTCACTTTCTCCACATTCTATTTGGCCAAGCAAGTTACGAGTGCAGCTCAGAGTCAGAGTGGGAGGAGGCTACAAAGTTACAGGCAAATGGTGTGGATACAAGGGGGCCCTGACTGGGGCTGTGAACGCAGTTAATGCACCACAGGCCCCACCAGCTGCCCTATGACAGCCGGCTATGGTGGCAGTGAATTGTGCTTGCTCCGACACTATCTCTGCTAGGATCATTATTCCATGCCATATCCTTAGCATTAATGTCTAGCAACCTATTTCTAACAGGTTCTGAACTTCTATTATTATATAGGTTTCACAGGAATTACATAGACATAGAAAATTTTGAATCCACAGAAATTCATTGATTAATGGGTACAGTGCCTCTCCAGGCAGCTAACCATCATCCACGTTCACGCATCGACTGCAAGTGACGGAAAACCAACTCAAGGCGGCTTAAAAATAATTACATGTAATATCTCACAAACAGGGAAACCCAGAGGAAGGGCAGTGGATTCAGAGTTTGGAGGATATCACCAAGGACCCGGGATCATCCCCTCTCTCTGTTCTGATGGGCTCACTGTGAGAGTCTCCTCTGAATGCGACCAAGATGACTTCAGTGACCCCGAGCATTGTATCCAGATAGAACAAAGTGTCCAGAGGAGAAAGAGCCGGGAGGTCTTCCCATTCTAGGATCTCTTCCTTAGGAGAGAGGGATCTTCCCACCACTAATCTGTGGCGCTTTATATTTCTCATTGGCACCTCCAGACCCACTCTCCACCTTCTCCAGTCTGTCCTGTGCCCAGGGAGGTGACCTCTGCAATGGTGTCCACGGGCTGCCTTGCTCTCTGTGGCCCGGTGTCATGGCCAGCAGGCGTCAGAGAGCAGGAGGCAGGGAAGAACGCAGTCGAGGCATTTAAGCCTCCGAGCTCCATCTCTACTGGGTCATCACGGGTGGGTGGTGTTTGTTTTTAAGGGTTTCCTTTGTTTCTTTTTTTTATTTTTTTATTTTTATTTTTTTAAAAGATTTTTTAATTTATTTATTTTTAGAGAGAGGAGAAGGGAGAGAGAAAGAGAGGGAGAGAAATATCAACATGTGGTTGCCTCTCAGGAGTCCTGTACTGGGGACCTGGCCTGCAACCCAGGCATGTGCCCTGACTGGGAATTGAACTGGCGACCCTTTGCTTCATAGTCCAAGGCTCAATCCACTGAGCCACACCAGCCAGGGCTTGTTTCTTTTTTTTAAAGATTTTTATTTATTTTTTAATTTTTTTAGAGAGGGGAAATGGAAGGAGAAAGAGAGGGAGAGAAACATCAATGTGGGGTTGCCTCTCGCACACCCCCAACCGGGAACCTGGCCCACAACCCAGGCATGTGCCCTGACTGGGAACCCCTTGGTTCCAGGCCAGCGCTCAATCCAGTGAGCCACACCAGCCAGGGTCGTTTGTTTGTTTGTTTGTTATCAAAGGCCATAAATGATGGAGTGGGAGAGGGGCAAGTGCGCCAAGGGAGTCGACGCCAATGATGAACACCACGGAACATAACCCAAGGGTGTGACATTCAGAGCTGGGAGGCACAAGGGAAGAGAGAGGAAGCCATGAGGTCAAGAGAAACATCAAGTCCACTTCCTGGTATCAGAGTAGGAGGAAAAAACAGCCAGGCCTTCGGAGGCTTCAGAGAAGCCGTGACCTCAAGAGAGGTCCAAGTTTGGGCTGAAGAAAGAAGGAAAGGGAAGCTCGAGAGAAGAGGCTGAGGGCCTGGGAGGGTGTGCTGGTGACAAACGAAGTCCGGGGGCCCAGTGGGAGGGGGCGGTGGAGAGGGAGATGGGGCCAGGAGCGGGGACGCGCACAGCTTCCGCAGGACGTAAGTGCGGGATGTGAGTGGCGATGTGAAAGTCTGGGCTTCTCGGGGTCACTGCTTAGAAAAAAGCTGAGAAAAAAGGGTCTGGCAAGAAAGCAGAAAAAGTGCAATTCTTTTATTAAATGGCACTGTTAGACTGTGCCTAGGGCAAATGGCAAAAATGTGTCGTCACAGGTGAAGCCCCTTTATATCGGGAGGAAGCTGCTGGTACGTGAGGATTTCCTGTTGTTGTTAATATAGTAGCTTCTAAAAATTATATTTTCTGACTTTTTAAAAGGTAGTGAAGGGAAATATGTTTGATTTCATATATCGATTCGTATCCACGCTCCTTGAGCAGCTACCTCATTAAATCTAATAATTTGTCTGTATACTCAAGGGTACGAGGCCCATCCAGAAAGTATCCAGCCATGCCCCGTGGAAAAATAGACACATTTATTGAAGAAGATACAAGGAACAGTGTACACAGGACAATGACGCCTCAGTCCCCTTCAAAGTAGACACCTCGGGACCTCACACAGCTCTCCCAATCGCCATTGGCTGCCCCATTGTATTTTCCTGAATCTCATCAATGGTCTGAAATCTCTTCCCTTTCAAAGGTGATTTTAGTTTTGGGAAAAGCCAGAAGTCACAGGGCACCAAATCTGGGCTGTAGAGGGGCTGAGTCACCTGGGTGATTTGATGTTTTGCCAAAAAACTCTGCACCAGACGTGATGCACGAGTGGGCATGTTGTGATGAAGCTGCCAATCACCAGTTGCCCATGGTTGTGGCCTTCTGAATCATCCAAGTGATTCCACGAAGCAACATTGAAGCTTAACACAAAATTTGGTGCAGGTTGGTTGCTCTACTGGCTCAGTCATGCTGAATGTGATGGCCACACAGCACACATGCTCACTCAGTGGCATCTACCGCCCCCACTGACCAGTACAGTGAAGTCATCATTGTTCCCACATGCGCATTCCAGTCCACTCTCCTTGGCTGCCAGGTGACATCGACGTGCAAACAGTTCTTGTTATAGTAACAACGGCTGGACTTTTTCTGGACAGACCTTGTATTTTCCATGTAGACAAGCATGTGGGGGAGCTTTGTCCAGCAGAGGCCCCGGGCATCCCGGATGAGAATTGGTCTACCAAGACATGATCTGCCTGGGGAGGAAAGGTGCCCAATCTCTCAAAGGAGAAGGGCCTTGAACCTGTTCCTCAATGGGCTTTGATTAGGTTCAGTTTGCACAGGAATACAGGTAAAGCTCATCAATCATGTCAGGCAGTAAGGATCAAACAATAGATAACATACAAAGGACTCTGAGGGCTTATTCTGAGTCAGGGTCAGACAGCTAAAGGGCCATAAAACTTTGGGAAATGGGTGGGGAGAGGGGAGGGGAGAGGATGCAGACAACTGTAATTGAACAACAATAAAGTGATTAGAAAAAGAATAAAGGAAAGTATACGCTGATCATAATGAAAGGCTAAATTCCCCTTTTGCATATTATGCGCACAGTATTATATTAAAAAACACTGGGCAGAATTAAAAAAAAAAAAACTTTGGGAAACAAACTCATTTTATGCTTGGACCTTTATCAGAAAATTGAGGGCATTCTTGGCAAAGCAGGTTTTGCAGGATTTTATGCATTCTTTCTTAGGCCTGATGGCCCTGGGGAACCGCCCATTCCTGCCCAGGGCTGCATTGTTTCAGACTGAAGTCAGGCAGGGGAAGTAAGGCAGCCCAGAGGTTAGGAGACTTCTCACAGACAGAATGAGGACTCAGGCTATGTCAAAGCTGAGGGGTGAGGGTCCATCACCCCATTTTTCTACAGCCCCCCAAGTCCTTCCCTGATTGCTCCATCGTGACCATGCCTGTCCTAGGTCGTCCCCCCCTTGAGGAATCTTACCCGTCATTAGCTAACCAGTCATTCACCCGGAGCCAAGCAGGGTGAGGTACCAGGGTGG
>PVJI01022163.1:0-25781 GCA_004026765.1 Micronycteris hirsuta
GGTCCCCAGTGAGGGCCATGTGAGAGGCAACCATACATTGCTGTTTCTCTCCCTCTCTGTCTCCCTCCCTTCCCCTCTCTCTAAAATAAATAAATAAAATCTTTAAAAAAAATAAAATAAAATAAAAATAAAAATAGTATTTAAAGGGCTCCTTTCAGATCAAACTGTTTTCCTCACCCAAACAGGGTTCCTTCCTGAGATGTAATTCTGAGAGAGAAAGTTTTAAAAAAAGAAAACAAATTTAAAAAAACCCACTAGGTGCAGTATGAAAGACTGTGTCTATCGTTTCAAATTCTATCTACATAGAATTCTGTGTCTTTGGACATTACTGAATAAACTCTATGTCACACATTTTTGAATTATTTTCATAAAACAAAAATATGGTCAATTTACTGAATATTTGAATAATTATGTAAAGTAGATATCAAGTCCATTTCACAGATGAGAAAACTGAGGTTAGGAACACCACACAGTTAATGGAGTACCCAAGGTGGTATCTGAATCCAAGCTTCTGATACCAATTGAGTGCTTTTAGCTCTCAAGAAGTTACAAACTGTCACAAGGTTGGTTTTCTTAAGAAAATGGTAATAATAATCTCTGCCTATCTCGTGGGTTTAAGGTAAGGTTTTAAGGAAACCATACCGGTAAAGTGCCTTATAAATTGTATGTCTCATGCAAAGGCAGACATAATTACTATTGTTTTTAGACAGGCCCCCACTTCAAAAGATCATTAATAAATTTACCTGCTTAGAACACTGAAAATGTAGTTTCACAGCAGCACTGCTATTAATGGTGATTAGCCTGCACAAGTCTATTTAATTCCTAACATGCCTACAGCATGGTGCTCGCAGGGTTCTTACAGGTCTACCTAAATGGCAGACACATGGGCAGCCAGGGCGGAGCAATTAGGCACAAAAATAATCATCGGTACCAGAACTCAAATTCTCTTTTCTTCCCTCTAGGTCAATTATTCTACAAATATTCTGAAGAGGGTGACAAAGAACAACTGTCCCCATCACAGCCTCTGCTAAATGGAAAGTGGAAAGTAGAAGCTTGTAAGAATATTAAGTGTTATGAGAAAGTCTGATCTGTTTAAATCTTGAAACAAGAGCATCTATGTTTGTGGAAAAATAAAATTAGTTTCTGAGTGACTAAAATGACTAAAAATGAAAAATTATTCTATTTTTAACCCTCCTCTTAGAGTGAACTATATATAGCTAACCCATAACAATGGTGTTCGGATGAAAAAGTGGCATTTATTTTCTCCATGGTAAGTCATATATAGAAGAAGATACCTTTTCTGAGGTAGCTGAACAAGTTTTACTTGCTTTCTTCTTAATTCAGCTTGGAGTCCTGCTAAGTTGACACAGAGAACTAAATAGATGAAAACAATTTTTATTTAATCAATAATTTTCTTTCTCCAGTAAAAACAGGGCAAATTTATTTTCATATATATCTATGAGGACTCAATTCTGAAAAATTGCCACTGATTATAGTTTTAATATAAGAAATTCTAACGTTCTTCGTAGATTGGTAGAAGAAAATGAATAATACAAGTCTGCTGTTTCATTAATGATCAAAATATTTTACAAAAAATGAATAAGCAAACAAACAAACCTACTGTCTATGACACCTGTATCCCACTTTAAAAATCTTGGTTCTAGCTTCTCTGCATCGCTGACGGAGTTTTGGAAATCGGCACTCTAACATTAGCTCTATGCATGCTCCTTGCCCTGAAGGCACCTCTTCATGCATTTACTCAATAAATTATTATCATCTAAGATCTTCTGATCATATGCTTACATGTTCCCTTTCTCAAGAAACTCACTCACAGCTTCAATTTCAGTTCTAAAATTTTCACCAATGCTGCAAACATAGGGGTATTCAAAGAGGCGGGTCCCATGAAAACTTTAGGTTTGCTTTTAGGGTGGTCTGGTGGTTACACTTGGGTAACAGTTACACCTGGTACCTTAGACAGTCACTTCAAATAAAAATTCAGCAGCACTATAGAGCCCTGACAAGAAACTCTGGGAAAACACCCAGTTTATCCATCATGCCGTCTTACATACTTCATCTTATAATATTCCATTCTGTAAGGACTTTACATCTCCTACTATAATTAATATTAGTATAGGTAGAAACATGTCCTGAAACACAGCAAACACTCATATATGTATGTGTATGATTGCAAAGTGGTGCTCTCCATTGGAATATGAAGTATAGAAAAGGTGAGCATCTCGAAAGAGGTTAGAGATGGCAGGAAGAAAACACATACCTTAAATAAATCCTTAAGAGGGTATGCCACAGGAAATTGCTCAACTCATTCTCTGAAATACTTCTTTAAAATATAAATCCGGTCCATCACCATTTATTTCCTTGGTTATTTGAATAACCTCTTACCTCTAGCATCACTTCTACAAATTACTTTTCTGCTTCCCTGTCTTTCCACTAAGGTCAAACCCTTTGCTGGCTACTTCATGCATATAAATTGCTATCTTCTGCCTGTGTTCATATATAGAATCACTTTCTCTGCTTTCTGTTTCCCTTTGCCAATGCAATCTTCCCTCCCCAGGTCTGCATGATGGCTCGCTGACAAGTCTAAATTCACTATAATCACAACATTTCTTTAAATCTTATACCATTTCATTTAAATCTTACAACATCAATGTTATTTCCATATTAACTTGTTACAGTTTCTGAAAACTGTCCTTCAGAAAGTCTGACTTTTAGCCCAAGATATATTAAATATATTTAGGAATAGAAATGATTTATTTCTTATTTTTTCCATCAGAGGAGTCAAAATGATTACAAGTCTGTCACCCTCCGTGACAGAGTGCAGTGTGCTACACGCAGCAATGACTCAGTGTTGTCGGTTTACTCCAAGGCTAGTTTCATTCAGTGGTAAATCTCTTTTTATTTCCTATTTAAAGATTTAGAATGAAACACTGCCTGGCATTAAAAGATTATTAATTCCAAGAGCAAAGAAACTTGTATGCTTCTTAAGTTAGGGGAAATGCATACTGGAAAAAGCTAACTCAAAGTCAAATCACCAATACAAGCACCAATAAAATCGAGTAGAGCGAGAGGAAGTGGCATTTATAAAGTACCTACTGTGTTTTAACCATTGGGCAGAGTGCTCTCCATAACTTTACTCATCTTCACAATAACTCTAAGAAATAGGTCTGGTTATTCCCATTTGATATATAAGAAACAGCCCTATAGACGTAAAAATAACTCACTTAAAGTTGCACTGCTCTGAAGCTGTAAGAGAAAAGACGTACAGTCACGTGCCATATAACAGTGCATATGACAACGGTCCCGTAAGATGTTAACGGAGCCAAAAACTCCTCTTGCCTAGTGATGTTGTGCCTGTCCTGACACCACAGCACACCACGTTACTCACGTCTGTGGTGATGCTGGTGTGAACAAGCCGAATGCACTGCCAGTCACATAGAATTGCAGCACATACAATTACAGCAGTGGGCTCTCTCATCTAGACCGTGTGAGTAAACTTTATGATGTTTGTCTGAGGGTGAAAAAGAAACACCCTAATGATGCACTGCTCGACATGCATCCCCATTGTTAAACGGCACACGATATTCCTAGAAGTTCTGTGATTCAAATTTTCAGAGACGAATAGGGCAGATCTTCAAGAGTAAGAAGTTTTTTAAGATAAAATAAAGTGTATTCATAAAGATAACTGAGTCCACTCAGAGTTCATAAGGCCTTCACTGATCCAAGAACTTAAATTTCTACATGGTAATTTACAATGTATTAATTTAAGATATGATGAGGTTTTAAAGTTATACTTGAAAAGTCAGTGAGTTGGCTATTATACCTTAGTTATAATTACACAAGTACACAAGTGCGAAGGCGTCAAAACAACTTAGCTAACAGTGGACATCATAGGAATATATATGTGAACTTTTCAGAAGTGGCACAATCAATTTTACTGAAATATTCTGGGGGGTGGGGGATGACATCAGGAAGATGGAGGGCTCAGAGGCCCCAGGGCTTATCTCCCACATGAGAAAAGAAGGAAAATAAATAAACAAACAACTACAAACTGAAGAAACCAGCTTAGAGAAAGCTCTGGATGACAAAGAAGCAGCAAAAACCCTGTAGAGTTAAAAAACCGAAGACGACCACATAAAAAGCACAAGCAGCACATGACTTGTGTCGCCCCGTCCCCAGTCGGGTCTGCTCAGAGGGAGCTCACCACAAGGGGAAAGGAGAACCCCAGCAAGCCTCATTCTGCTACAGAAGCAGCAGCCTTACCCCATCCACTGCCAGAGGCTGGCACTGTCGCTGCAGTGACACCTGCCTTCAGGGGCCCCAGTCACCGATGTGCCCTGATCTCAGGGATGGGGCACCACAGCACACTATACACGGGAGGGAGCTGCCACTGCTCTTGCCCCACATTTGGCCCTGATCTTGACTTTGTCCCATCATTACCAGGACAGTGTCTGCTGCCCCAAGCCCCATGGAGGGTCTTATATTGCAGCTCTAAACCATCACTGCTGGGTTGGGCTGCCACTGCTCTAAGCCTGAATCCTGACTCGTGGCTATAACAGACTACGAATGGGGCCATGCTGCTGCTGACCTATGACTGCCCCACTGGGACCAGAGGTGAGACTTTGACCACCATCCCTAGCTGAGCTACTCTGCATCCTGCTCCGAGACCCCAATCTACCATTATACCTTATCATCTCAAGGACTATGCCATTGCTGCATCCATGCATGCTGGCCAGAGTCACTACAGTGAGGTCCTGAGACCCAAGTCCGAGTTCCATGGGAGAACTGCCCATGCATGCACCCCTAGACACCAGTACCAAGCCACAGCAAGTGCCCCTGGGCCCCAGAACTCGAGCAGTGTAATAGTTCTGCATGCACTTGATTCTACAACCCTAGCTCTGATACTGCTCTGTGCCAGCATGCCAGGCCAGAAGCCAAGGATCCCCTCTGCTAGAACTTTCTCCAATGGGCAAAAAGGGAGAACAGGAAGACCCAGCAGCTTTTGCTTTGGAAGATCCCAACAGCCCTACCTGCCTCTGCCACATGCAGGATCTCTAAAGTATTCCCCGAAAGAAGATCCCTGCAGCAGAGCCAATGTCAATCTCAGCCAACGGAGCTTCACAAAGACCACACCACTGGGCCCTCTCAAGACCAAAGATGCTGCATCCTACCCCGCTGGGCCCTCTGAAGTCACCTCCAGATAAAAGACTTTCCCCACTAAGGCCAATCTATCATACGTTCTATTAAGTTGAAAAAAGACACTAATTAGTAACATGAAAACATATGAAACTATACTGGTCAAGTTGAATATATAGTCAAATTGAAACTACTTATTTGAGGTGTAAAGTTAGGTTATTTATGTCAAGGAACTAGACAGAGAAGAACAAATGAATTCTAAAATTAGTAGAAGAAAGGAAAGAACAAAGATGAGAAGAGAAATAAATGCAACAGAGACTAAATAGACAACAGGAAAAAAGTAATGAAATTAAGAGCTGGTTTTTGAAAGAGTAATTGATAAACCTTGAGCTAGACTCATCAAGAAAACGAAGACTCACAATAATAAAATCAGAAATGAAAGCTCAGATGTAACAACTGATTCTAAAAAATACAAAGGATCATAGAAACTGCTATGAACAATCACATGCCAACAAAATTGACAATCTAGAAGAAACAGATAAACGCCTAGAAACATACAAATTACCAGAACTGAATCATGAAGAAATAGAAAATTAGAACCACAACAGGAAGGAGATCGAATCAGTTATCAAGTAACTCCCAGTCAACAAATGTCCAGGAACAGATGGCTTCACTGGTATATTCTACTAAACATTTAAAGGAAAATCAATACCAATCCTTCTCAAACTCCTCCAAAAAAAACAGAAGAGGAGGAGGAAATACTTCCAAATTCGTGTTATGAGGACACCATTATCCTGACACCAAAACCAGACAAGGATACTACAGGGAAAGACAATTACCGAACAATATCCCTGATGAACATAGGTATAAAGAAACTCAACAAAATATTAACAATCCAAATTCAATGATACGTTAAAAAAATTACACACCATAGTCAAGTGTGATTTATTAGAGACGCAAACATGGTTCAAATCCACAAATCAGTCCATGTGATACAGCACATTAACAGAATGAAGTATAAAAATTACATGATCCTCTTGCTAGATACAGAAAAAGAATCTGACAAAATTCAACATTTGTTTATGATAAAAACTCTCAACAAAGTGGGTATAGAGGGAAGTACCTAAACATAATAAAAGCCATATATAACAAACCCACAGCTAATATCGTACTCGATGGTGAAGACCTGAAAACTCTGCCAAATTCTAAGATCAGGAACAAGATAAGGACACCCAACCTTGCCAGTTTTATTCAACACAGTACTGAAGTCCTAGCCACCACTATTAGGCCAAACAAACAAATGAACAAAAACCCCACGCAATAAAAGGCATCCAAGTCAGAAAGTAAAAAGTAAAACTGTCCCTGTTTGTAAGATTACATGATATGATATAGTGAAAGCCCTGAAGACTCCACCAAAAAAACCTGTTAGAATTAACAAATTCAAAACTTGCAGTATACAAAATCAATGCTGCTGCATTTCTATAAACTGATAAACTTCAGAGAGAGACATTTAAAAAATAATCCCATTTACCATGGCTTAAAAAAGAATAAAATAACTAGGAATAAAATTAACTAAGGTGATAAAAGACCTGTACCCTGAAAACTATGAAACATTGATAGGAGAAACTGAAGATGACAAAAATAAATGGAAAACTGAAAGAATTAATCATGTTAAAATGTTTACACTACCCAAAGAGATCTCCAGATTCAATGAAATCCCTCTAAAAATCCAAAAGCATTTTACACAGAAATAAAGAAGCAATCCTAACATGTGTGTGGTACCACAAAAGACCCCAAATAGCCAAAGTAATTCTGAAAAAGAACAACAAAGCTGGACGCATCACATTCCCTGATTTCAAACGATATTATAGAACTATAGTAATCAAACTATAGTGGCATAAACACAGACACATAGATCAATGTAACAGAGAGGCCAGAAATAAACTTATGCATATATGGTCAATTAATTTGAGGCAAAGGAACCAAAATTTGCAATGGGGAAAAGGATAGTCTCTTAAATAAATGGTGTTGGGAAAACTAGACAAAAAACTATGCAAAGAATGAAACTGGACTATCATCTTACACCATACACAAAATTTATCTCAAAATGTACTAAATATTTGAACATAAGACTGGAAACCATTAAACTCCTAGAAAAGCATACAGGCTATAAGATCCTTGGCATAGGTTTTGATGATGATCATTTTTGGACTTCATACCAAACAAAGAAAACAAAAGCAAACATAAACAAGTGAGACTACATTAAAGTAGAAAGTGTCTGCACAGCAAAGGAAACCATAAACAAAATAATAAGACAGCCTACCAAATGGGAGAAAAAATCTGCAAATCATACATAGGAGGTAATCTACAAAATACATAAAGAACTCACATTACCCAATAGCAGAAAAACAAACAAACAACAACTAACAATTCAACAACGAACAACAACTAACAACTAACTTTCTCAACTTTCTTTTGCTGAGAAAGTTGAAAGTTGCTGAGAGACTAGGTCTTGATAGTTCTCATCAGAGAAGAAAAACATTTTATAAGTATGTATGGTGGTGAGAGTTAACTCGACTTACTGTGGAGATTGTTTCACAATGTATACAAATATCAAATCATTATGTTGGACACATAAGACTAATGTAATATATTAATTAACCTCTGTTAAAACAAAAGTAAAACAAAATATTCTAATCCTATAATGGTAATGTGTAAATCACTTTGAACTCAAGCACATAGGTTCACAGACAAAAGTGTTAAAAACAACTATAGCTACAATATTATTTTAATGGACACACAATATATAGAGAGAAATATTGGGATATCAAAATAAATTTTGGGGCGTATGGAAACAAGCATAATTTTCTGATGTAACTAAAGCTGTTATCAACTTAAAGATGACAATTATAACTATAACATATATAATGAAAGCCATGGTTAACTACAGAGCCAAAACCTTTAATAGATACACAAATGACAAAGAAAAAAGAATTAAAGCATAATACTATTAAAAAATCAAGTTACAAAGACAGTAAGAGCAGAAGAAAGAAACTACAGAACTACAAATCAACCACAAAGCAATTAACAAAATGGCAATAGTAAGTCTTTACCTATCTAAGTGTAAATGGTTTAAGTTCTCCAGTTAAAAGACATATTATAGCTGAATGGATTAAAAAAAAAAAACCTAGCTATATGTTGCTTAAAAGAGACTGACTCAAGTTTTTAGGATGCTCACAAACTGAATGCAAATGGATTGAAAAGGATATATTCCACGCAAACAGAAACCAAAAGAGTGCAAGGGTAGCTATAATTATATCACACAAAAGAGATTTTAAGTCAAGAACTATAACAAAAAACAAAAGCTGTCATTACATAATGATAACAATCAATCTATCATGAGGAAATAACAATTGTAAACATATGCACCATATACTGGAGCACCTAAATATAGTAAACAATTATTAATAGATCTGAAGGGGGAAATAGATAGCAGTTCAATAGTAAGGGAATTCAATACCTCACTTTCAACAATGAATGGATCATCCAGGCAGAAAATCAATAGTGAATAAAATACTTTAATGACACTTGAAATCCAATGGACCTAACACACATATACACACCATTCCATCCAACAGCAGAATACACATTCTTCTCAAGTGCACATAGAACATTCTCCAGGTTTGATCACATGACAGGTCACAAAATATATCTTAGCAAACTTAAGAAGATGGGAATTATACCAAGTATCTTTTCTGGCCACAACAGAATGAAACTAGAAATCAGTAACAGAAGGAAAGCTGAAAAATTCACAAATATATAGAGATTAATCAACATTCCCATGAACAACCTCTGGGTCAAAAATTAATCAAAAGAAAAATCAAGAAATATCTTCAAGCAAACTAAAATGGAAATACAACATATCAAAACCTATGGGATGCACCAAAAGCAGTTTAAGAGGAAACTTTATAATAATAAATGCCTATATTGAGAAGCAAGAAAGATCCCAAATAAGCAGTCTCATAGAAAAAGGGCAAACAAAGCCCAAAGTTAGTAGAGGAAGGAAATAACAAAAAATAGAACAGAAATAAATGAAATAGAGACCAGAAAAGCAATAGAAAAGATTAAAGAAACTAAAAGTAGGTTCCCAAAAAGATTTTTTAAAAATTGACAAACCTTTACCTAAACTCACTAAGAAAAGTGAGGACTCAAGTGGAAAAAAAATTATACATGAAAGAGGAGACATTATGGCTGATACCACAAAAATACAAAGGTTCATGAGCAACTACTATAATCAATTACATGCCAATAATTTAGCCAACTTAGAAGAGATGGATAAATTCTTAGAAATATGCCACTTAACAAAGGCTGAATCATGAAAAAATAGAAAATCTGGACAGATTAAGAGTAAAAAGATTGAACCAATTATCAATAATCTCCCACCACAAAAAGCCCCAGGACCACATGGTTTCACTAGTGACTTCTACAAAACCTTTAAAAAATTAACACTAATCCTTCTCAAATCTGTCAAAAAATTGAAGAAGAGAGAACACTTCCAAACTCATTTTATGAGGCCAATATTACCTGATTCCAAAGCCAGATATGACGAGGAAAGAAAATTACAGATCAATATTCCTAAAGATTATAGATGCAAAAATTCTCAACAAAACATTAGGAAACCAAATTCAGAGGCACTTTCAAAGGATCATGCACCATGATCAAGTGGGATTTATTCCAGGGAGGAAAGGATGCTTTAACAAAGGCAAATCAATTGATATAATGCACCATATTAATAAAATGCAACAAAATATCATATAATCATCTTAACATGCAAAACAAGAATTTGAAAAAATACAAAATCCTTTCATAATAAAACTGCTTAAAAAATTTTGTGTGGCAGCAATGTTCCTCAGCATAACAAAGGCCATATATGACAAACCCACAGCTCACAACACACTCAATAGTGAAAAATTAAAATCCATTCCTCTATCATCTGGAACAAGATAGAGATGCCCTCTCTCACCATTTCTATTCTGTGTATTATTGAAGTCCTAACCATAGCAATTAGGCAAGAAAGAGAAATAAAGGCATCCACACTGGAAGGGAAGCAATAAAATGATCCCTGTTTGGAGATTTTATCTAAAAAGCCCTAGTGAGTCCACTAAAACAGTTAGAATAAATGATTTATGTAAATTTGCAAAATACAAAACCCACACACATATGTATCAGCTACATTTCTGTACACTAAAAACAACCAATCACCAAGAGAAATTGAGAGTAATCCCATTTGCAATAGCATGGAAAACAGTAAAATACGTCTGAGTAAATTTAACTAAAGAGTTATAAGACCTATACATTGAAAACCATAAGACATTGATGAAAGAGACTGAAGAAGACACAAATAAATGGAAATATACCCCATGTTCTTGAACTGGAAGACTTAATATTGAGAAAATGTCCACAATACCCAAAGCAAGCTACAGATTCAAATGCAATCTCTATCAAAATTCCATGGCATTTATCACAGAAAAAAGTGTGTCCTAAACTTAGAACAAAGCGGGAGGTATCACACTACCTGGTTTCAAGCATATCACAAAGCTATAGAATCAAAAAGAGTATGATACTGGCATAAAAACAGACACGCAGACCAGTGTAAAAAAAATAAAGAGCCCATATATAAATTGACACATATGTGGCCAACTAATTTTTGACAAAGGAACAAGAACATACAATGGGAAAATGACAGTCTCTTCAATAAATAATGTTGGAAAAACTGAATAGCCACATGAAAAGAATGAAACTGGATCCCTAATTTACACCACTCACAAAAATTAACTTGAAATGAATCAAAGACTTAAACATAAGACCTGAAACTGTAAAACTACTGGAAGAAAATATAAGGAAAAAGACCTTGTTAATGACTTCTTGTACAAGACACCAAAAAAAGTACAGGCAACAAAAACTAAAATAAACAAGTGGGACTACATTAAAGAGCTTCTGCACACAAAAAGAAACACAATAAATTCAAAGCAGCAACCTAAAGAATGGGAGAAAATATTCCTGAACAATATATCTGATAAGAGGTTAATATCCCAAATATATAAAGAATTCAAAGGATTCAACAGTCAAACAAAAGCAAATGATGCAACTAAACAAATGGGCAATGAACTTAAAATAGATATTTTTCTAAAGAAGACATACAAATATCACTCTACACCTTTTATGATTCCTTTTATCAAAAAGACAAGAAGCCCTGGCCGGTGTGGCTCAGTCGATTGAGCACCGGCCCTAAAACCAAAGGGTCGCTGGTTCAATTCCCAGTCAGGGCACATGCCTGGGCTGCAGGACAGGTCCCCAGTAGGGAGCATGTGAGAGGCAACCACACACGTTTCTCTCCCTCTCTTTCTCCCTACCTTCCCCTTTATCTAAAAATATATAAATAAAAAGGCAAGAGATAAATGTTGGTAAGGATATGGAAAAAAGGGAACCATTATACACTACTGCGAGAATGTAAAATGGTACATCCATTAAAGAAAACAGTATGGAAGTTCCTCAAAATTTTAAAAATTGAACTACAATCTATCTGATCCAGCAATCCCACTCTTAGTTATATATCTAAAGGACCTGAAATCTGTAGTTCAAAGAGATCTCTGCACACCCACAGTCATTGCAACATTATTCTTGATAGCACAGATATGGAACAACTTAAGTGTCCATCGACAGATAAGTAGATAAAGAAATGGATTATACACAGACAAAACTATTATTCAGCCATGAGGAATAAGGAAATCTTGTCTTTTGTAATATATTCTATTGAGTAATAGAATTTGAGGGCATTATAATAATTGAAAGAAGCCAGGCAGAGAAAGACAAATACTGTACAATATTACTTATATGTAAAATCTAAAAGAGCTGAATTTGTAAAAACAATACAATGGTAGTTTCTAGGACCTAGGGGATAGGTTATTCGGGAGATGTTGTTTGAGAGTAGAAACCTGCAACTAACAGAGAAATAAGTTCTGGAGAGCTAATTCACAGCATAATGATTATGGTCAACAATACAGTTTTATAAATTTCAAAGTTGCTAAGAGAATAGATCTGAACAGTTCTCACCATAAAAAAGAAAGATAATTACGTGACGTGACAGAGGCTGATTTTGCAATATAGAAACATAAAAACAAGTTGTATACCTTAAACTTACACATTGTTATATGTCAAGTATATCTCAACTTAAAAATAACCAGGAAGAGCTGTTTATTTAATAAATAAATGAAAAAGAAAGGAAATGACTTACTTTTCAAAGAGCTGATTCAGATAGTGGTTATTTTTCTGCTAACACTGACTATAAGAAGTCAAGATTCAAGTAACCATAGTTCAGTAGCCCAACAAACACAAAAACCTTATACCATATCAGAACTTGTCAAGAACTTAAGTATCCTGTTTTATTTGTTCCCATTTTCACATTTCCCATTTAAAATGTTCAAGAAATGGAACCTATGTTTCATTTAATAATCTAACAACTCCAGTGAATAAAACAAGTAAATATCAAAATATTTCTAATATATAAAGATATAAAAGAGAGTCAATGTTAATAAAATAATAAGATCTTCTACCTTCTGGATCATAGGTTTGAAAAACTCTCCTGGCTTGTTCTGAAGGAGCCTCGGGTGCAACTAAAGCCATATCCTGAAAAGATAAAAAGGACACCATCAACTATTCACAATGTCATGACATTAAAAATGAACAAAAGAAACACTAGGCTAAAGTGAAGAAATGATGACATTTGGAGGCAGAAGACTGAGTTATATTTAAAATCATAGATTGGTGACTAAATAAGTCACAAACTCTCTTGAGTCTTAAAAAATAGGAAAAATCAATCCTTCAACTATAAAGAACTGCAGTGAGAATGACATGCAAAACTTTATATAAAAACACTTAAAGTTTAATATTATATAGGTAATTACTATAAAAATGCAATCTGCAAATATTAATGACATATTTATTTTACATTGTCAGGCAAGAAAAAATATTACTTAAATATAACTTAAAATATACTCTAGTTCTTAAATATTTGAAAAGTAAATTTAGAGAGATATGACAGCAAACAACTTCATAACAATGCACTTGAAATTTATTACTTTAGTGAGCATGTAATAGCAAACCTAGCCACAGATCAACATCAAGTTCTTCATGTCCAGAATTCTAATTTTTCTTAACTCTAAGGAAATATTGAAATGGCAGAAGTAGTTCTTTTCCCCATACAACTAATTCTCAATAATCAATATCAAGTGATCTAGTAATCAGTATTACAATTTAATAAAATAAGCACAAAATTCAGTGTTATCTTGGATCCTATGCAAACTTTACTCCACATATTTAAACTGTTAGGAAATTCTACTGCTCTCCTGACATGAATCTATAATCTAGGCTCCCAAGTTTTCCTCTATTCACAGCTGTAGTTTAAGCCTTTGTCTGTAATCGTGCTCACTCAGACAAACCATCGGAGAACAAGTTCGCAAGTATCCCTTTTTACCATCTTGAATAGTTTTTAAAGATGCTGTGGGGCATAAATGATAAATGTAACTTAAAATGCTGTTCCTCTGTGGACACAAACTTTGATAAGAAATGTAGTGATGAGCTTTTGTCCTAATCAGCCCACCTTTACCTCACAGATAAAGGAACAAACTGTAAGAATCAAAGATAGTAGTTCTCACTCAACCATGAGACCAGGTTGCTGAGCACCACCCTCATAGTATGTTCAGTTTACATGGTAGTATGACTCAAATGGAAAAGGGAGTTAAAATAAGGCAATCTATGCAAGCTCTTACACATTTTTAAGTACTAGAAGATAAAGTAAAACAATTCTGATTATTTTAAAATACAATGTGTAATTATTTCCCATTTACCATCCCTTAATAGCTACTTTTAGGGTCTCCTTTTCAAGATAATTTTGCAGAAAATATGCACGTCAAGTGCCATGTTTTCAGCTGGCATAACTTCCAATGTCTTTCTGATTTTACAACCCATTCCTTTATTGCTGCATACTTGGACTGTCTAATCTTTTGTTATTGTAAAAAATGCTGCACCAAATAAACCTGAACAAGCAATTTCATACACGTGCCATTGTATCTGTAGGACAGAGCTCCAGTTAGGATTGCCAGGTCAAAGGAAGAGTTCATTTATAATTTTGGTAAATACTGCCATATTCTTGGATTGTGTTTATTCATTTAACCTATTTTGAATACTATTTCTTAAAATTCTTTCCTTTTTCTACTATATCAGCAATGTTGCCTTAGCTCCATAATTAATTTTCTTTCAAAGCTAGGACTACAGCGTCAGCTCTCAGCATTAGGGAGAAATTATTAACACTGGGGCTATTATTATTATTCCTTAGAATCTCTTAACACTCTGAAAACTTAACTGCAAAAATTTCTACACTTATTCTACTATAAGCTTTACATCCCTTAATTATTTCCAACTCTACTTCTCTCTTTTTTAAACTTTTCCCTTTAAGCAATTATCGGAATTTGTGGATAAACACCATACTCTGAAATTCTGGCTGAGGAGAAGGTATACAGCAGTGCATGAGATTTTAGTGGAATTTATAACAGAACAAGATGAGCCCACGGTCATTCACTCTATTCAACAACTGTTGCATTTCAACCTTCCTTTGTTGCCAGCAAGTGATAGGGAAATGAATGAAATTAGTTTTAAAACATTTCTTTGACTTTCCTAAATATTACTTAATACCATGATATAAACAGAGGGAAAGGAAATAGTTTCTCTTGGCCAATAAAGCAAAAGAATCTTTTTGAGGGAAGCAGTGGCAGAGAATATAATTGAAGCATTACTTTAATATTCCCATAGATTGAGGTTATAGGACATTACCACTGTTTATAAAGTTAGGGAAATGAGGAATATTCCAGTTTTAGCCACAGAAAAAGGTTTATATCTAATGCTCCAGCATTAAAGATTTCAGAAAACACAGGAGCACAAGAAAGAATTTAAAATCAAGTACAGGATGTCTTGTCTTTAAGTTCCAAATGCTACCAATAAAAAATAGTGCGCTAATATAGAAAGGAATTAAAGTAGACTTAATGAAAAGTTCACCAGACATCTCTTGCTCTGGTTATGAATACATATAAAATTTAGCCTTGAGAAAACATGCTATTATTCTTATTTGAAAACATGCTATTATTCTTATTATGCTGGCCTAATACTTGAAAGTTGGGCAAAATTCCTGATGTACTCCAGTTTAACAAATGCTCATTTGTAGAACAGAACCTGGATGTTGTTTTTTTCTGTAATTAGTGGCCTGATTTGGCCTGTGGCCCGTGTTTTGCTGACCCACTATTTAGAGAATATAAATATTACTTTGAGAGAATATAAATATTCTCTTAATAGTCTCCCCCAAATGCTCTAACACTGATTAAACATGCCTTCTTTTGGATACATCTGGAGATATAAAGACAAAACCTTAACAGGTTTTACAAAGAAAATAATTTGGCTCTCATCTGAAAGAGAAAATTCTGGCTGGAAGGAACAGAATCACAAAAGGCAGGGGGAGTAAGTGAGCATAGAGCGTGGGGGAGCTGAAAAAACTGAAGAGGATGTGAACTGTGAGAGAAAAGGAGTAGTTAGGAAGGGAAATTAGCTTTGATGGGAGAATGAGTTTGATTTTGAGCATCCAAATAGAAAACATGGAGTTATCTTTCCTTTTTTAAACCATTTTTATTTTTTTCAATTACAGTTCACATTCAATATTATTTTGTATTAGTTTCAGGTGTACAGCTTAATGGTTAGACATTGAGGGAGTTATCTTAATTCTTGGCACACTGTGGACACTCCATGGCTGCCAGCCGTGTGCTTCTTCTAGGCCAGCAGAACTAAGGCAAGTGCACTAGAGGAGGCTAGGGCAATTTAGACAACGTATTGGGTTGAAGTTTGGAAGTTTGGAAGTTTGAAACAAGTACCCTCAAAACCCTGTATTTGAAGAAACAACCAAAAACCCATATGTGAACTACCTAAACCGAAATTCCTTTTTTTCCTCCCAAAATACAACCCAATGGTATTGGTCAAGTTCCACATCATAAAACCATCAACTCTGTCATTACTAATGAACAAATTATGTCTTGAACGATTCAAAGGACATCTTGCTTTGTTCCTTTGGTCTCAGTGATACACTAAGAGATAATTTGCTAAACTCCTTAGGAATTAACTGCTCTTAATCATACCACTTATTTTAAGACGCGTTTATACTACACGAGGGAAAGGGTGGAAAGAAAAGAAAGTATGGCATTAAAAAAAAAGATTACAGTAAATTCTAACAAACATATTCCAAAAGTTTTCATCCACATAGCAAAAACAGTACAATCTTCTAAATTGATTATTGGCTTGCTTGTTGAGTACTTACAATGCTTTTTAGATTATTTAGAAAACAATCTCTTAGCTAAAACTTGTTTAAATACATGTTTAAATGTTTCTATATGAAATCAAAAAAGTTACAAAACCACTTATTCCAATTGAAGTGTTTCATGCTGGAATCTTACAGTCAAGATGATGGAGTACATAGACATGGCTCACCTCCCCGCAAAATCACAACCAAAATATAGAGCAATCATCACTGAGCAATGTCAGAAATCAAGATGAATGGAAGTCTGACAACTATGGAATTAAAGAAACCACATGCATCGAGACTGGTAGGAGGGGCACAGGTGCAGAATGGGCTGATTCCACACCCACGTGGGGGGATAAAAATTTGGGAGGGATATCTTGGGAGCTAGGAGTCCCAAACCCCCACCAGGCCCCCAGCCCAGGGTTCCAGTGCCATGAAGATAAGTCCCCACAACTTCTGCCTGCAAATCAGCAGGGATTAAGTTCATGGAAGAAACTATTGGAGCCCTAAGCAGTTCCTCTGAAAGAACCTGCACATGGACTCACCTACTGCACATGGACTCACTCCCTCTGAGCTCCAGCACCGGGGAAGCAGCTCTGAAAGGCACCAGTGGTATGCAGGGAGAAAGTGAAGTGTCTGGCATCAAGGCAAGCAGAGGTCATTGTCCCTTTTCTAAATCCTACCCCCACAGAGCCGGCAAGCTAGTGCCACAACTGAGACTCCATCAACCTGGCTAACCCTGTTTAACCCGCCTTGGAGATCCCCAGAAACTCCAACCCACCCAACTTCCAGGTCCACCCAAGCTGCTTTTCCATGAATGGCTGGTGTTGGCTCCTGCTTCACAACTTCCTAAATCTTATTAAACAAGCAAGAGCTGGCTTCAATGAGTCCCAGACCCAGCACCAGCAACAACAAGGCTAGATCCACAGCCTGGCTTCACCTTGGAATCTCCAAGCCCAGCACAAGTAGTAACCATCTCAGATTGCTTTATAGCTCATGCAGGGTGGCCCCGGGCAGGACACAGGAGGGGGCTGCACCACCCAGGAAACCCCAGAGCCTGTGAACCCAGTAGACAGCTACAGAGTTATGAGAGCACCACCACAGCAGATCTGCCATGTCAGAATGGAGGCTGGTGGTCAGTGGTCGCAGCCAGTCATTGCAGCTGACTGACCTGGGTAAATCCCTCCCATTGATCTGCCAATAGCAACCAAGACTCAACTACAAGAGAAGGGTGCACTCAGCTCACATAGAGGGCGCACCTCTACTACTCAGCTTGGGTGACAGGGGAGGCTGTGCCAGTGGACCCTACAGGACACCTACTACATTAGGCCATATAACTAAGACATGGAGTCAACGCAGCTCTATCCAATACAATACATAGAAACAAACACAAGGAGGCTGCCAAAATGAGGAGACAAAGAAACATGGCGCCCAAATGAAAGAACAGATCAAAGTTCTAGAAAAAGAGCTAAACGAAATGGAGATAAGCAACCTATCAGATGCAGAGTTCAAAACACTGGTTAAAAGGATGTTCAAGGAACTTAGTGAGGACCTCAACAGCATAAAAAAGATCCAATCAGAATGAAGGATACACTAATTGAAATAAAGAACAATCTACAGGGAAACAACAGTAGAGTGGGTGAAGCCAAGAATCAAATCAATAACTTGCAACATAAGGAAACAAAAAAAACCAACCAATCAGAACAACAAAAAGAAAAAAAAATCCAAAAAAATGAGGATAGTATAAGCAGCCTCTGGAACAACTTCAAGAGGTCCAACATTCATCTCATAGGGATGCCAGAAGAAGAGAATGAGCAAGAAATTGGATATCTATTTGAAAAAATGAAAGAAAACTCCCCTATTTTGGTAAAGGAAATAAACATGTAAGTCCAGGAAGCACAGACAGTCCCACACAAAATGGATGCCAAGAGGCCCACTCCAAGACACATCATAATTAAAAAGCCAAAGGTTACAGATAAAGAGAAAATCTTAAAAGCAGCAAGAGAAAAGAAGTTAGTTATCCATAAGGGAGTTCCCATAAGACTGTCAGCTGATCTCAAAAGAAACGTTGCCGCCTAAAAGGGATTGGCAAGAAATATTCCAATTCATTAAAGGCAGGGACCTACAGCCAAGATTGCTCTACCCAGCAAAGCTATCGTTTAGAACTGAAGGGCAAATAAAGAGCTTCCCAAACAATAAATAACTAAAGGAGTTTATCATCACCAAACCATTATTATGTGAAATGTTAAAGGGATTTAATTAATAGAAGATCAAAACTATGAATAATAAAATGGCAAAAAAATACATATCTATCAACAACTGAATCTAAAAAAACAAACTAAGCAAACAAGAAGAATAGAGACAGAATCATGGATAGAGAGCATTTTATGGTTGCCAGATGGGAGGGGGAGTGGGGGAGAGTTGGTGAAGAGGTGAGGGGATTAAGAAGTACAAATAGGTAGGGACCAAATAGCCATGGGGATGTAAAGTACAGTAAAGGAAACGGAGTAGCCAAAGAACTTATACACATGACTCATGGACATGAACAACGGTGGGGTAATCGCCTGAGGGAGTAAAGGGTGCTGGGTGGAGGGAGGCAATGAGGGAGAATAATCAGGACAACTGTTACAGCATAATCAATAAAATACAATTCAAACAAATAAAAAGAAAGGACACGAGAGAAGCACCTAAAAGATAAATGTGAAAAATGTCAGGGAAGTTCAGTGTATATGTTTTTCTTGAGGACAGAAAAGCTAGGTATGAAAAAGATTTCTGAGAATAGTTGCTAGAGCTCTTACAAATGCCATAATTATATACAGTGCAAACCCCAAATACTGCAAAGTAAAACCACAGCGCCCTCATGAAAGCCTGTCCATGCAGTGTGCAGGTCCCACATCTGGAGACAAGCACAGAGGACGGAGAATCCAAGAGGCCAATTCGGGTTACAGGTTACAGGTAAATCCACTTTACGGGTGAAGACAGGGGTCAACATGCAACTGGGGCAACTGAGGACAGCAGTGTTGCAAGTCCCCCTTTCAAAACTAAGGTGGTTTGCTGAACCATGGAGATTTGCTGTTCTTCCCTGATTAATTCAGAAAAACTTTCTGGAAAAAGTTTTGTGAAATATTTAAGTGAACAAAAAAGACTGAGGGTGGGGGAACAGCAGTGTTAATATTTTATGAGACCAAAAAGGCATCCTGATACGCAGCACTGGTCCAGAGTCAGGAGCAGGGCAAGGAGATGAGGGCGGGTAGGCAGGGAAGGAAAGCCAGCAGGCGCCCGCGGAGACACACTGACCCTACCGGAAGCCACAAGGGGCCTTACAGCGAGCTGAACTCTGGTCAAAATGAGAGCTAGCTACAATGGAGACAACACTAGAAGACCCTGCTGTAACAGCGACGCTGACACAGCCCGGAGCCAGGCAGGAGATGACGATGGTCCTGAAGACCCTCGGTGGCACCCCACACCACAGGTTATTTCACAGACTAAGAAACCAGACCATCCTCAATGCTCTACTCTCTCTGGAGATGACGCTGACAGAGTATCTTTTTGTGTCCAAAGTTATTAATGAACCTGACATAAAACCATTAGACAGAATTTATTACCTTAAAAATGAACTAACTCTGACACCTTTAATTGTTAAATATATTATCAATGTTCAAAACTTGCACCAGCATTTCACTTGAGTAAAAGGATTGCACTTTTTTAAAAGAAGAGTGTTTCATGCTGAACTCCTTTTAAGTTTCCAATCTGATTTAAAATGATAAATTCCAACACTACCTTTTACCAATTTATTTAACTTAAACACTTCTGAACAAGATTCCTATTTTAAAGATCTACAGCAAGAATGATCTATGTAGCAAATTTGGTAACAAATTAATATTAAATATATTTCACATTTCATACTATAGAATCCTATTCATTTGACAGAGTTCTTTGTAATCTTAAGCAAAATACTTTATTAATAGTATAATTGCCACATTTTTCTCACTACACATAAAGAAAATGATTTAATTGCAATGGATGAAGTAAAATAAAACTTTCATGTAATAACTGTATAAGTGTGAAGAACAATATGAAAAAGAGGATTCTAACCCTCAGATTCCCATTTCCAAGGCTTAATATAGCAAGAATTTTTGATTATTTAATATATTTTCATCATATAACTATCCACACATCCATAACATTTTAAAAAGTGTTAAGCTTATTAGATGGTAGAGAAAGACCTAGTATGTACATTTAGGGTTACAATCTAATGGAAGAGAGAAGGAAAATGCTACTATATGCTTATTTCCATGAATATCATAAAATTATCTTAAGAAAATTACCTTCTAAAATAAAAGTCACCCCACCCTAGAAAAAAACCTGTTGAGTTATGAATAAAGACTCCAATGATGTAATTCCAAGGTATCTAAGTCAGCAAGGATACTTGTAAGCATTTTCCATTTTTCATCACTAATTGTAGTACCTAGAAATTTTCAATGTGTATTGTACCTAAAACTCTTTCAGGAGTAGGAACACCATTAGGAAAAGATCCTAAACATAAGAGTCAAATATTTAAACATTGGTTAACTAATTAAACTGATTTATCATCAAAATTATTTTTACTCTAAAAGTAGTTCTCTCTATATTATTTAAATATAATCAGAAGCTTTTATCAGGGGAATGCTAGAGCAAACAACTTCAATGCAGCCAATTTACTAGTCAACAGGGATTGCCAGACAAATAGCTTTTAAAATTACCTAGCCTCACAAAACTTTCCTTAATTGACAAAGTGCTACAAAAGAGAAGAGGAAAGAAAACCCCAAGCTGTAATGGGACTATCTAATAACCTATAGTCATGAAACAAGTATCTTTTTCATGTAGTTCGGTTTGTACTATCAGTATAACTATTCACTGTTCATCATAAACCTTTTAAAATGTTGAAACACTAGCTAACCTTCTAAACGCCTACTAAAATATAAAGAAGGCCTGTGTTCAGCTTGTTGGCTAGGTATAAGTAATTCACTACTGGAAAGGTCTTTAAAGTTTATTCAGTATACTTTTCATCATTATCAAGAGCAATCTGCTGTCATGAGGAATCAAAAAACCTCTGAGAGCTTTATCTAAGGAATAATCACACATATATAAGTTACATTTTAGCTTGCAGACAGCATTTTATGGTACTATTAGGAGCCCTTCCAAAAAAATAAAGTTACTGGTATATAACTTATCTTTAAGCTTTAAGCAAAATTTTACTAAATCACTTAAAAATATATCTTACATTGACTACTTACTAACTATACTTGTGAAAATAATTTGGGGAACACTATCAAATGAAATTTTTTTTAATTTCCAAATGTTCTGAAGTATATCATGTTCTTCAGTGCCAATGTCAGACACCGAATTCAGTTAATGCCATCAATTCAAAGTAGATAGGACAGTGGTCTTTTCTCAAAGTCTTCCATTATTTCCCAGACTATCTCCACAACAGCCCACTGCTGTGTGATGTCAATTTGTGTTCTATCAGCAGAGAAGTGAGGGTAGGAAACATAAAGCAAAGCCCTTTGAGGTTCTTTCTCCATAAAAACATAAACTCTAAATGTACAAGTGGAAATAAGGAAGTAGGAGGAAAAGTCTCCAACAAAATAATTTACTATGATCATTACAATTACTAATAGTAATGAATGGACTCCTTTTTCTCCCTATTTCCATAATTGTACAACTCATGTTAACAATCCTTCCAGCCTTTCTCAACTGGTTTCCACCAGAGAATTCATCTGTCTGTCCTATGCACGTAGAAGGTATTTACTTCCCGGCCCCACTGCCATCAGGCTTGGCGAGGTAATTTCTTTGGACCAGAGAAACATGAGCAGAAGTGACATTATGCTAGCTCCTAGAAGAAGCTGTAAGTGCCATCTGTAGTTTATCCAGGTGTCTTTCTCTTTTTCCTCTGCCAGGAGAACTCTACACTCCTGTCAGAGCCTGCTCCTTCAGTCCAGATCTTAGCATGAAGAAGCACATGGAGCACACCTGCAGCCAACGCGTAAATTAAGAGAGAAATAAGCTTTGGTGCAAGTGTTTGAAGAGAGGGTTATGACGGGAGAAACTGTGCCCCAGTACAGGCACAAAGAGGGTGCACTGTTTAGAGAGAATATTAATACAACAAAACTGACTTGGTCTAATTCTTGTTTTTAAATCATCAGATGCAGGCAAATCTACACAACTGCACTGGCCAAACATCCCTCTTACCTGAGGTGGACTGATCTCATTGCCCCCTTCTTGAATACTACGTAAATTGCTAAAATTTTAGGGTTCTTTGTTATTTCAGGAAGCTGGCAAAAGGCAATAAAAGTAACTATTCTGGCGGGAGCTTTATTTTGCTTGTGTCGCACGTATTACATCTGCTCTTCCTGTTCCTAGTTGGCCTACTCTTTCCTTCATCTTTTCCCTCATGCTACTCACTAACAGTGGTTTTTAGCAACACAAGCTGCATATAGGGGAACCTCCACATAAATGTACTTCACATGTTTCATATAAAAATGAATGCCTAAAATATTATTGAAATTGTAGCCCACACAATACTAGCAATTTAAGTTTTATAAGTTTATAGTAGTATTAATGGAAAGCGAGGGTCACCCATAACCCTACCTCCCCACCCCCACAACAAACCCTACCTCCTTTTCTACGATTTTAAATAAGGTTTGAGTGTGAAAAATATTCACAGTACTCAAATTTCTAATATTCTTAAGTTTTATCACAGCATTTCATTGCATTACAGGGAAGTTCTTACTGTTCATTAAGGTTTTCTACTTCAATGAATATGCTTTACATTCATGCCTTGGATATCCACGTTCAGCCTTTCATATCAAGATACATATACAAACACAGTATAGTGAGAATGGTCTGGGAATAAATGATTATTCTACCTGGTCCTATATCTGATCCCAACTTCGGCTTCCATCTTAATCTCCTAGCACAACCAGTATGGCCATGCTGAACCAACATAGAGTGAACTTTCCTCATTCCACATCCCTTGTCTTTTTTTTTTTTTTTTAAGATTTTATTTATTTATTTTTAGAGAGAGTAGAGGGAGGGAGAAAGAGAGGGAGAGAAACAGCAATGTATGGTTGCCTCTCACATGGCCCTCACTGGGGACCTGGCCCGCAACCCAGGCATGTGCCCTGACTGGGAATCGAACCAGGACTGCTTGGTTCCCAGCCCGCGCTCAATCCACTGAGCTACACCAGCCAGGGCACATCCCTTGTCTTTTTGCTTCATGTTTTTCCAAGCCTAGAAAACAGCCTTCATTTCATATAAGTTACCATGTCCTTTAATTCAGGTATCATCTCTTATGTTCCCACCTCTCCTCCTTTCGGTCTCTATTCCACCATAATAAAATGGTTTCTTTTTCGTTTTCCTAAGGATAAAAGTAGTTCAAAGCTCAAGAGTCAGAAGATTTGAGCTTGAAGCCTAGCTTCAATACTCACTAGTATATAACTCTGTAGATGTTATTTTTCACTGGCTCCAGACTATCAAATGTAGATGGAAAAGGTACATACCTCAGAGGGTGGCTTTGGGATTAAATGAGGAACGCATGTAATATGCCTGACACATAGAAAAACCACCGTTAATGTAACCAGTAAGCTATTACAAGGTATTATTAATCTCTGCAGCATTTCAACAGTACTTAGCACAATGCCTACTGTTCACTATACTAAGCAATGTGGAAAACCAGATAAACTATGTAGTATCACTGACCACAGCAGTGGCAAGGCGAATCAGCAGTCACCACACAAAAAATGTCAAGGCTGGACTATGAATGCCGAGCAGGATTTTGTGATCAGCACATCCCGGAGGACCATGGATAAAATACACAAAAGCACAGAAAAATAAAATCATAAACTGTTAACACTTACTACCATATATTAAGTATATGATATGAGACCTTTTGCCCTATTCTGCTATCAACTCTATTTGCTACAATTATTTTTTATCAATTATGGATAGAAGGCTAAACATGTGAACTTATCGATACTGATTCTTATTAAAATTCATAGATTTACTCATGACAGACACCTTTAGGCCCTTCTATCAATGATATTTTACCTTGTTTAGACAATTATTTGAGTTCTACTGTAACAAAAAAAATTATAAGTAACAAACTCAAAAGGGGAGAGAGACTACTTTTAGTATGTAGGTTGGTATCACTTACATGATTGGGATAACGAAGAAAAAAGAAAATTCAGAAAATTTATAAAAGCCAGATATAGAAACAGCTGCATGAGGGCATTCAGAGTAGTAGAAGAGAGTACATAAAAGCAATCAATTTTCACTTTAAGGAGGCAAGAGTATACTACATTTTGAAAGATTTCACTAAAATAAGCAGAAATAAAAGAATTTTAAGTATTATCATGGCACAAATCATTGGCGTAACCCAAGACATCTGAGGATGGGTAGTCCTGATGTTCACTAAGCAGTTAGGAAACAATTTGTGGGTAAAAATTCACAAGTTTTTAATAATTCAAATAATTTAAATTGTTAATCTGTGTAGACTTCTATAAAGTAATTCAAATAACAGAAGACTGACTTTAGGGTTCTTTGTCTGAGTTTGGTATTTTTAGGCTTGAACATAGGTCTTAAAAGTCATGTGACAAGTTCATAATTTAAGTCATAAAAACAAGTCCTTGGGGGACTTCCTAAGATGGCGGCATAGGTGAACGCGCCGTGCCGCCTCGCACAACCAAACAAGGAAAAAAATCAGAAATTTACACATCCAAAAACAGCCAGATCTGACAGAAAATCGTATTGAGAGGAAGTCTGACAACCAAGGAATTAAAGAAGATACATTCATCCAGTCTGGTGAGCCGGGAGGAGCAGGGCGGCGAGCTGGTGAGCAGACAGCAGGACCACGGTTGGAGGGGCGGTTCCCGAGGGGCTGCAGCACACCGAGACGGGGGTGCTTGACCTAAGCGCGGGCAGCGCCCGGCTCATCCGGACCCAGCGGGGCCGAGACTGGTGGACCGGGCAGGTCTGCATTTGCATGCAGAGAAACCGGGAGAGAAAGCAGGGCGCAACCCATCGGCGCAGATTGAGAGCACCTGTGGGGGTGGAGTCGGCAGCAGGAGGAACTCCCGGCCTCACAGGAAAGTTCGCTGGGGAGACCCGCGGGGGATTGGAGCTGTGCAGCCCGTCCACCGACCCCGGAGCAACCCCTGGAGCCAGCGCAGAGGGGCTCAAATTGCTTGCGGGAGGC
>PVJI01022164.1:0-25779 GCA_004026765.1 Micronycteris hirsuta
GAATCTGCACTTGGCCTATGAAACAGTTTAACTCCTAGAATGCAAAGGACAGGATGCTGGGCCAGTCTGGGCCATGGTGACCTAGAAGGTTCTGCTTTTGCACCCTCAGGAGCCCTCAGGCGCCAGGTCGGCAACCCATCCGCACTAAGACGGCGGTGCGATGGGGAAGTGTAACCTGACCACAGGAGAGGCCACGAGGAGAACTGAGAGCCTCAACCAGCACAGAAAACCAGGGCCCCAAACTCGTGACGGAGTTGGAGCCATTCTGACCAGCCCGCACCCACCTCGTCCCCTGAACTGACAGCACGGGGAGCAAAGAGAAGCAGGGTGAGCTGGGGTGACGAAGTCACTGAAAGTCGTCCCTGATTAGAGCCAACTACCCTTCTCTCTCCTGCGGACGACCGCCACTCTTCTGCATCCGCACTTTCTTACATCGCCCTTGCAGCTCCGCTTGGCTTTCCTTCTCATCAAGTTTATCCATCCTTCAAGGCGCCTTTATTTTTAAATTATACTTCATTGATTACACTATTACAGCTGTCCCAATTTTTCCCTCTTTGCTAACCTCTACCCAACACCCCCCACTCCTTCAGGCCATCCCCACACCATTGTTCAAGTCTATGGGTCACGCATGTAAGTCCTTTGGCTACTCCACTTCCTATACTGTACTTACATATCTCCATGGCTATTCTGTAACTACCTATTTGTACTTCTTAATCCCCTCACCTCTTCTCCCATTCCCCCACACTGCCCTCTCATCTGGCAGCCATCAAAATGCTCTCTATATCCATGATTGTGTCTCTGTTCTTCCTGTTTTCTTAGTTTGTTTTTTAGAGTCAGTAGTTTATAGACACGTATTTATTGGCATTTTATTGTTCATAGTTTTTTTTTAAGATTTTATTTATTTTTAGAGGAGAAGGGAGGGAGAAAGAGAGGGAGAGAAACAGCAATGTATGGTTGCCTCTCACATGGCCCTCACTGGGGACCTGGCCTGCAACCCAGGCATGTGCCCTGACTGGGAATCGAACCGGGACCCTTTGGTTCCCAGCCCGTGCTCAGTCCACTGAGCTACACCAGCCAGGGCTTATTGTTCATAGTTTTGATCTTCTTTTTCTTAAATAAATACCTTTAACATTCAGTTAATAATGGTTTGGTGATGATGAACTTCTTTTGCCTTTTCTTGTCTGGGAAGCTCTTTATTGACCTTCGCTTATAAATGATATCTTTGCTGGATAGAGCAGTCTTGGCTGTAGGTCCCTGCTTTTCATGACTTTGAGTATTTGTTGCCAATCCCTTCTAACCTGAAAAGTTTCTTTAGAGAAATCAGCTGATAGTCTCATGGGAACTCCCCTGTAGCTAACTAACTGCTTTTCTCTTGCTATTTTTAAAATTCTCTCTTTATCTTTAACCTTTGGCATTTTAATTATGATGTGTCTTGGAGTGGGCCTCTTTGCATCCATCTTTTTTGGGACTCTCTGTGCTTCCTGGACTTGCATGTCTATTTCCTTCACCTAGTTAAGGAAGTTTTCTTTCATTATTTTTTCAAGTAGATTTCCAATTTCTTGCTCTTTCTCTTCTCATTTTGGCAGCCCTATGATGCAAATGTTGAATTGCTTGAAGTTGTCCCACAGCCTCCTTACATTATCCTCATTTTTTTGGATTCTTTTTTTCTTCTTGTTGTTTTGATTGGTTGTTTTTTGCTTCCTTATATTCCAAATCATTTATTTGATTCTTGGCTTTATCCACTCTCCTGTTGTTTCCCTGTAAGTTGTCCTTTATTTCAATTATTGTATCCTTTACTTCTGACTGGATGTTTTATGCTTTTGAGGTCCTCAATAAGTTCCTTGAGTATCCTCATAACCTGCGTTTTGAATTCTGCATCTGATAGATTGTTTATCTCCATTTTATTTAGCTCTTTTTCTGGAATTTCTATCTGTTCTTTCATATGAGCCATGTTTCTTTATCTCCTCATTTCGGAAGCCTCCTTGTGTTTGTTTCTATGTATTAGGTAGAACTGCTTTGACTCCCTGTCTTGGTGGTGTGGCCTCATGTAATAGGTGTCCTGTAGGGTCCAGTGGCACAGCCTCCCCTACCACCCAAGCTGGGTACTTGAAGTGCACCCTTCATGTGGGCTGAGTACACCCTCCTCCTGTAATTGAGCCTTAATTACTGTTGGCAGGTCAATGAGAGGGACTTACCCAGGCCAGTCAGTAGCAAGGATTGGCAATGACCACTGACCATTAACCTCCACCCTCCATGGAGAATCAGCTGTGCAGGGGCAGACTGGTGATGTTCTAATATGATCTGTAGCTGTCCACTGGGTGCATGGGTTCTGGTGTTTCCTGGGTGGAGCAGGCCAAGGTCAGCCCCCACCTGTGTTTTGCCTGGGGCTACCCTGCATGAGCTATAAAACAATCTGAGATGGCTGCTACTAGTGCTGAGCCTGGGGCCACTTAGCAAGAAGTACAGGGGCTGGGGACTCACTAAGGCTGGCTGTTGCTTGTTTGAGAGGATTAAAAAAGTTGTGCAGCATGAGCCAAGACCAGCCATTCATATATAAAGTTTACTGTTAACACTTTGGGTGGTCCTGTAAGTTGGGTGGGACAGAGTCTCAAGGGATCTCCAGGGTGGGGCAAACAGTGTTAGCCAGGTTGATGGAGACTCAGATATGACACCTACCTGCCAGCTCTGTGGCTCTATAGGTAGAGGGTTTAGGGAAGGGACAATGGTCTCTGCCCATCTTCGGTCTGGGATAAAGTTGCCCCCCAGTTCTCGCCTTGATGCCAGACACTTCAGTTCCTCCCTGTGTGCCATTGGTGCCTTTCAAGCTGCTACCCCTGTGCTGGAGCTCAGAGGGAGTGAGTCTGTGTGTGGATTCTTTGAGAGGAACTGCTTGGGACTCCAGAAGTCCCTTCTACCAACTCAATCCCTGCTGGTTTTTGCAGCCAAAAGTTGTGGGGACTTATCTTCCTGGCACTGAAACCCTGGGCTGGGGGCCTGGTGTGAGCCTGGGACTCCTCCTCCTGAGATATCCCTCCCAAATTTTTATCCACTACACATGGGTGTGGGATCAGCCTGTTCCAAGTCTTCACCCCTCCTACCAGTCTGGATGGATGTGGTTTCTTTAATTCTGTAGTTGTCAGACTTCCATTCAACTTGGTATTTGACAGTTCTGAGTGATGGTTTTTCTATAGTTTATTTGTCATTTTAATGTGTTGTGTGAGGAGGCGAGCCATGTTTACCTATGCCACCATCTTGATTGGAAGTCCTCAAGACTCTTCTTGAATGCCACCTCTTCTATAAAACCTTCTCAATGTCAACTCTGAACACTTGGGTATTTTGACCGGCTCTGGAGTAGGTATGTGTTTTTGCCCATCAGCAGTGGCATACCAGTTTTGTTTAGATAAATGATTGCTCCCCCTTTCTGGTGGAACTGTCCATCAGGGAACTGTCCACTTACCTCTGATCTGGGTGGGACATAAAACCTGACCAGGCCAATCAGTTTCTCTCTCCCCCCAGGGCAGACCCAGAGATGGGTGACAGAGAACTGCTAATGGATGACGCCTGACGGGAGCTCCTGCTGGCCAGATCTCCCACTCTGCTCTGACCCCAGTTCATGGCAAGACTGACTCTTCACCTTCTCCTTCGAGTCTCTGAACCTCCCTGGAACAGAGGTACTTAAATTCCCCAATTATTCCATTTGTCCCCTTACATTTCCTAGCCACCTGCAATTCAGGCAGACCATGTGATTCATTTTGACCAATGACATTAGAATAGAAATAACACAAATACCTTTCAGGCTGAGGCAACAAAAACTCCCCATGCAAATCTTCATCTCTAGAGACCCCTGCCTGCATGGCCATCGAGGAGGCTTCGTGTTTCATGTTTTCGGGTGACGTGGCTGCAAGACTGTGGGTCCTCTGTAGGCTGAGTCCCTGAGCGAGTGCAGAGTGGAGACACCACAGACCCACCCGCGACATGTATGTAGCATGACCTAGAAACAGCGATTGGAGGATGTTTATTACGGCACTGTAACCTGGCCTGTCCCCAACAACACATACCCAATACTCTTCCAATAAATGGGTTTTTTTTTTTGCTTAAATTGTTAGTTTCTTGCACCTAAAATTGCTTAACTGACCAACTCTAACAGCACTGAGCCATTTCTTCTTATTGCGCTTACTGACGTGCGTTTCTCTTATTTTTCCATCAGCAGCTGAGAGACACCTGACTATTGGGACGATTAAGGTTTATCTTTGCATCCTATCACATTGTAAGGCTCTTGATAATTATTTGTTAGGATGAATGCAAAAAAATATTTGATGAGTCAACTAGATACTTTCTTTTCAACCTTGGTTTCCAAATCCATTTTCAAGTAAGCATTGATTAAAAGAGATCCTGAAATACGATTGTACCTCTGTTTTTATGATGATGGTGGTATGTATTTATTTTCAACCATATTATAACCAGTTGTCATAACTTCAAAAAACTTTATTAAATTCCAAAGAGTAAAATACTTTTGAAACATCAAGCAACAGCAAAATTCAGTGAGCACTTATTCATGACTGATGTACATGCAGGGTGCTTAGTTTTTCACCTTCCTGTCTCACCCCATCCCCTCCCAATCCTGACATTTAACATCATACTGTAGACTTCGTCAAGATAGCAGAGTAGGTCGATGCTGTACTTGCCTCCTCCCAAGACCACATCAAAATTACAACTAAATTATGGGATAACTATCATTAAGAACCAACTGAAGACTAGCTGAATAGAAGTCCCATAACTAAGAATATAAAGAAGGCATGTCAAGTCTGGTAGGAGGGGCAGAGATGCAGAAGGAGCAGGTCCCACACCCATGGTGTGACAATTAAGAATGGAGAGGGATAGCTCAGCTGAGGAGGTCACTCTGAGGAGCAAAGGGTCCCAGTGCCACACCCAGCTCCCAGCCCAGAGCACCAGTGACAGTAAGAGGAATCCCTGTAACATCTGGCTGTGAAAACCAGTGAGGATTGCTTCTGAATGAAATGAAGGGCTGCTGGAGTTCCAAGTATTCCTCCTAAGGGGCCACGCATGGACTCTCTTGCTCATGCACTCACCTACTGTGGTATCCAATCCAGTGGCAGCAGCTGGAAGAATGCCAAGGACCTAGTGGGTGGATCTGAATGGACTGGCTTCCTGGCAAGGACTAGAGGGGCAGAGGTCAGGGCAGCTTTCTCTAGGATGAAAGTGCTGGCAGAGGCCATTGTTCCTTTGTTGATCCCTTGCCCTACCCAGCTGGCCTGATGCTGGCAGTTGCCAAATCTGACCTCTGCAATAACCTGGCTAATGCATTTCCTTCTGCCCTGGTGAATCCTTGAGATGATGCCTCATCCAACTCATATGCCCAGCTCAAGCCACTTCCAGCCGCCTGCTTTGGTTCACACTGTGGACTTTGCAAAAAGCTTTCAAAGGTCCATAAACCCCAAGCAAGAAGCAGGTGGCCTTGGGATGTCCTATAAATTTTGCTAAGCATCCCCAAGCCAGGCACAACCAGTGGCTGGTCTCAACTTGCATTGTAACTTCTGTCATGTGGCCTCAAGCCTGGCATAAGCTGCATGTTGTGTTGACTTGAAATGTAGCTTTGACTAAACAGCCACGAACCCAGCATGAGTGGCACTGGCCTCAGCTCACAATGTAGTAACCTCTCCTCAGCACCTCAAGCTCAGCACAGTTGGGCACCAACCGCAGATCACTTTGTAGCTCCACCACCCAGCCCCAAGCCAGGCACAAATGATGGCTGAACTTGGCCTGTACCAGAGCCCTTCCTAAGAGGCTCGAAAACCAACACACTCAATGGCTGGCTTCGGACCATACCAGAGCACCGTTCAATCAGCTCCACAAACAACACAAGTGAAGGGTGAACTTGGCTGGCACCAGAGCCCCCTAAAGTGACTCCCACCCCATGCAGTTACCCCTGCAGTTACCCAACAGATTGTCCACTGCAGTCACAACCAACCCTCACAGCCCGTCAACCTGAGGGCTGATCCCACTCACTGACATGCCAACACCAATCAAAGCTCATCTACAACAGGAGGTCACACACAACTTACACAAGGGACACCCCCGGATCACCCAGCTCAGGTGACCAGGGACACTGTACCGCTGGCTCTCCCAGGACAACCTACTACATAAGGCCACTCCAAAATATGGGCAACATAGCAGCTCTACCTGATAAATAGAAACAAACACAGAAAGGCTGCCAAAATGAGGAGGCAGTGAGAAATATCCCAAATAAAAGAACAGAACAAAACTTCAGAAAAAGAACTAAATAAACCAGATGCAAAGTCAAAACACTGGTTATAAGGATGCTCAGTGAACTTAGGGGGAGACTAGATTATGTCAGTGAGAACTTCAGCAAAGAGATAGGAAATGTGAAATGAAGAGAAAAAATATTAAAAAGAAACAGTCAAATGGAGATCACATGGAGGATTATCAGTGGGGAAGTGAAGGCGGGAATGGGGGAAAGGTATAGAGAATAAGAAGCATAAATGGTAGGTACAAAATAGACAGGGGGAGGTTAAGAATAGTATAGGAAAAGTAGAAGTCAAAGAACTTATACGTACAACCCATGGACATCAACTAAGGGTCGGGGGCGGATACAGGTAGGAAGGGATATGCAAGGCAGAGGGGAATAAAGGGGGGGGGAAATGGGACAATTGTAATAGCATAATCAATAAAATATATTAAAAGAAGAAATAGTAAAAAATGAAAAATACTATAACTGAAATGAAGAATACATTAGAGGGAATTAACAGGTTAGATAAAGCCGAGGATCCAATCAGTAATTTTGAAGAGAAGGTACCAAAAAACACCCAATCAGAACAGCAAAAAAAATCCCAAAAAATGAGGTTAGTTGAAGGGGCCTATGGGACAGATTCAGCGTAACAACATTTATGTCACAGAAGTTCCAGAAAGAGAAGAGAGAAAGTAAAAAATGGGAAACGTATTTGAAGAAATAATGACGGAAAACTTCTATCCTGGCAAGAAAAGAAAAATCAACTTACAAGTCCAGAAAGTACAGAGAATTCCAAATAAGACGAATCCAAAGAGGCCAACACCAAGATACATCATAAGTAAAATGCAAAATGTTAAACACAGCCCTGACTGTTGTGGTTCAGTTGATTGGTCATTGTCCCACAAGGTGAAATGTCGCCAGTTCAATTCCTGTTTAGGTCACATGCCTGGGTTGCAGGTTTGGTCCCCAGTTGGATCGCATTTGAGAGGCAACCAATCTATGTTTCTCTCTTGCATCGATGTTTCTCTCCCTCTCCTGCTCCCTCCCTTCCCTTCACTCTCTAAAAAAATGGTCAAAGCAAAGAGAGAATCTTAAAAGCAGCAAGGGAAGCCCTGTCTGGTGTGGCTCAGTGGATTGAGTGCCAGCCTGAGAACCAAAAGGTCGCCAGTTCAATTCCCAGTCAGGACACATGCCTGGGTTGTGGGCCAGGTCCCCAGTAGGGGGTACATGAGAGGCAACCACACATTGATGTTTCTCTCCCTTTCTTTCTCTCTCCTGTCCCCGCTCTATAAATTAATAAAATATATGTTTTTTTAAAGTAGCAGGAGAAAAGCAGTTAGTTACCTACAAGAGAGTCTCCATAAGGCTGTCGGCTAATATCTCAACAAAAGCTTTGCAGGCCAGAAGGGGTTGGCAAAAATTATTTAAAGTAGTGAAAAGCATGGACCTACAACCAAGATTACCATACCCAGCAAAGCTATTATTTAGAATCAAAAGACAGATAAAGAACTTCCTAGACAATAAAAAGCCAAAGGATTTCATCACCACCCAACCATATTACATGAAATGTTAAATGGTATTTAAGAAGAAAAAAAAGAAGAGCAAAAATATGAACAAAAAAAGGCAGTAAATAGGTATCAACCAACAATTGAATCTAAAGAAAAAAATTAATGAACAAGCAGAACAGAAACAGACTCATGGGTACAGACAACATTTTGATGACTGCCAGAGGGGAAGGGTTTGTGGGGGTGGGTGAAAAAGGTAAAGGGATTAAGAAGTACAAATTGGTTATTACAAAATAGTCATGATGATGTAAAGTACAAGACAGGGAACACAGTCAATAATTTTATAATAACTATGTGTGGTGTCATATGGCTACTAGATTATCGGGATGATGTCCAATCACTGGGGTGTACACCAGAAACTGATATAACATTGTACATCAACTGTAATTGAAAAATAAATTATTTTAAAAATAAAAACAAAAATAATAAAAATAAAGTCTGTTTTGTCTGATATAAGTGTTACTACCCCAGCTTTTTTTGGTTTGCATTTGCATGAAATATCTTTTTCTTCCATTTACTTTCAGTCTGTGTGTATCTTTCAATCTGAAATGGTTTCTTGTAGGCAATATGTATGGTTGTTGTTTCCTTATCCGTTCAGCCACCCCATGTCTTCTGATTGGAGCATTTAATCCATTTACATTTAAAGAAATTGATAGGTGTGTAGTTATTGACATTTTATTACACATATATTTTTAAAGATTTTAATTACTTATTTTTAGAGAGAGGGGAAGGGAGGGAGAAAGAGAGGAAGAGAAATATCAATGTGTGGTTGCCTCTTGCGCACCCTGCCCTCCGCACTGGGGACCTGGCCTGCAACCCAGGCATGTGCCCTGACTGGGAATTGAACCAGTGACCCTTTGGTTCACAAACTGGTGTTCAATCCACTAAGCCACACCATCCAGTGCTATTATTCATATGGGTTTTTTTAATCTTTTTTTCCCACTTCTCTTAAAGAAGACCCTTTAACATTTCTTGTAATACTGGTTTGGTGGTGATGAACTCCTTTAGCTTTTTCTTATCTGGGAAGCTCTTTATCTATCTTTCAGTTCTAAATGATAGCTTTGCTGGATACACATCCTTGCCTTTCATCACATTAAATATTTCATGCCAATCTCTTCTGGTCTGCAAAGTTTCTGTTGAGAAATCAGCTGACAGATTTATGAGAGTTCCCTTGTAGGTAACTAACTGCTTTTCTATTGCTGATTTTAAGATTCTCTCTTTGTCTTTAATCTTTGGCATTTTAATCATGATGTGTTTGGTGTGGGCCTCTTTTGGTTCATCTTGTTTGGGACACTCTGCATTTCCAGAATGTATATGTCTGTTTCCTTCACCAAGTTAAGGAAGTTTTCCATCATTATATTTTCAAATAGGTTTTCAATTTCCTGCTCTCTCTCTTCTCTTTCGGGCACTCACATGATGCAAATTTTGGTACACTTGAAGTTCTCCCAGAGACTCCTTAAACTATTCTTATTTTTTAAAATTCTTGTTCCTTTTTGCTATTCTGATTAGGTGCCTGCAGAGACAACCAACTGATGTTTCTCTCTCACATCAATGTTTCTCTCCCTCTCTCTCTCCCTCCCTTCTACTCTCTCTGAAATCAATAAGCATGTCCTCAGGTGAAATTTTGGGAAAAACTCATAGCCAACGTCCTACTTAAAACTGAAGACTGAAAGACTTACTCCTGAAATCAGGAACAAGGCCAGGATGCTGTCTTTTACCACTACTACTCAGTATTGTACTGGAAGTTCTACCAGGAGCAATGAGGAAAGAAATAAAAGGCATCCACATGTGAAAGGAGAAATAAAACAATGCCTATTCACATAGACAACATATCACATCATGTCCCTAAAGAATCAACAAAAAATATTAGAGCTAGTAAACTAATTCAACAAAGTTACAGGGCCTAATAGCAATACACAAAAATCTGTTTTATTTGTATATACTACCAATGAACAATCTGAAAAGGAATTTAAGAAAACAATTCCATTTTAAATAATGTCAACAATAATAAAAGATAGTAATAAAACAAAAAAAATAGATTTAACCAGAATAATATTGAATGGAAACTGTAACTGAAAAATTAAAAAATTTAAAAAGACTAGATTAAACCAAAGTGCAAGATTTATAACCTGAAAATTATAAAGCACTATGAAAATAAATTAAGGAAAGCCTAAATATGCATGAAAATACCCATGGTCATGGAAAGACTTAACAGTGTTAAGAAGGCAATGGTACATAGTGCAGTCTACAGATGCAACGTGGCTTCTGTGAAAATTCCCCTTTGAGAAGAAATGCACGAGCTGATCCTGACATTCATATGAAATTTCAAGGAACCAAGAATAGCCAAAACAATTTTGAGAAAGAAAATTCAAGTTGGAAGCTCACATTTCCCAATTTCAAATCTTACTACAACGCAAAAGTAAATAAAACTTTGCAATATCCAGACATGCACCACTTAATAATGGGTATGAGTTCTGAGAAATGCATCAGGTGACTTCACCATTGTGTGAACATCACAAAGCGCACTTGCCCAGACCTAGGTGGCATAGCCTACCGCACACCGAGGCTCTATGGTAGAACCTGCTGCTCCTAGGCTATAAGCCTGTACAGTATGTTACAGTCCAAAGCAACATGAGATTAAATGAAGCACAACAGAAAATGATACACTGAAGAGACACAGCAAACGTGAGATGTAACACAGCATACTGTTTTATAGCCATTTTTGTAAGTAGAAAAAATACACTCTAAAATAATAAAATTATAGTATAGTAAATACATTACCCAGTAACATGATTATTTATCATTATCAAGTATTATGTACTATACATAATTGTATCCATTCTACTTTTATACAACTGTCAGCACTGTTGCTTTATTTACACCAGCGTCACCACAAACATGTGGGTAATGCATTGTTTTGTACTCGGCAATAGGGATTTTCGACTCCAGGATGACCTTATGGGATCACCGTCACATGTGCAGTCTGTTGTTCACTGCAATGTCATTACGTGGTACATGACTATAAATCAAGGAACCAAACAGACAGCCCAGAAATAAACCCATTCGGCTGTGGCCGTGTGATGTTTGACAAAGGCAAACAACACTAAGACGGGTAAAGAAGGGCCTTTCAAGAAATGGTGCTAGGTAACTGACTATCCACATGCAGAGGAATGAAATTGGACCCTGGCCTCACAACACATACAAACATTAACTTGTAATAGATCAAAGGCTTAAATGTAGGAGGTAAAATTATAAACTCTTAAAGAAAATATAGGGATAAATCTTCAAGACCTTTGATTTGGTGATGGTCCTTTAGATCTGACACCGAAGGCCAAGCAGCACAAGAAAAAGTGAGGAAATGGGTCACAGATGCAGATGCGAACAAAACCACCTCCTTTCACACTGTGAGCTCTGACCAACCTCCCTGCCCTCAGTGTGCATATCAAAGCTTTCTAGTTCATGATCATCTGTGTTCCTTATTATGGCTTATGTAGCCATAAATATTTTTGTTAGTAACAGCCAGAATGGCATGACAGCCGAGAAAAATATCACACTGATAATAGTATTGATTATAAACAATTATCTATCACAAGATAACCAGGAGGTATGACCCCTGGCACTAGTGTATTCTTTGTCCCTTTGTCCTGTCTGTCATTGGTACTCAAGTTACACTGTTTTAAAAAGTACTGTAAAAGGTCTGTTAGTGGAGAATATTCTGAGCAGAATTGCTGGGTTGTCTGTTCCATTCCAACCCAATCTTCCCATAAGTAATTACCCTACAATACATTGTTATATTCGAGGACTTCCAGCCAAGATGGAGGCACAAGCAGACTTGCTTTGTCTCCTTGCACAACCATAAGAAAGATGACAACCAATCTAAAAACAAAAAACAACCAGAATTGCCAGAAAATCAAACTGTATGGAAATCTGACAACCAAGGATTTAAAGAATAAACATCCCTCCAGATGGGCAGGAGGGGTGGAGAGGACACAGTGTGCTGCAGCAAGGCAGCGGCAGCTGTGGCCAGTGGAACTGATGGTCTCACATTCTTGTGCAGTGGATAAAAACTGGGAGGGAAAACTGGGGAGTGAGCTATCGCAGGCCCAGGCCAGACCACAGAGCCCAGGGTTCCAGTGCCAGAAAAATAAAGCCTCATAACCTCTGACTGTAAAAAACCAGTGGGGGGTGGGGTGGCGAAAGAAATTGCTGCTCTCTCAGAAGGGCCCACACTGTCCTACAGCATCCAAACCCACCCACTCTGGGAATCAGCACCAAAGCAGCAGCTAGAAGGGTGCCAGTTGCTTATAGGAAGTGGGGAAGTGACTGGAAATGGGAGGAGAGCCAAGCAAGTGGCAGTTTTCTCCCTAACCCCTCCCCCACATACAGCACCACAAAGCAGCAAAGCAGGTTGCACAGCCCTGGAAAATACCTAAGGCTCCTCCCTTTACAATGTAACAGGTGCACTGACACAGGGAGTCAAAGCAGCTCTACCTAATACACAGAAACAAACACAAGGAGGCCGCCAAATCGAGGAGACAAAGATATATGGCCTAAATGAAAGAACAGGTCAAAACTCCAGAAAAAGAACTAAGCGACATGGAGATAGCCAATCTATACGGTGCAAAGTTCAAAACACTGGTGATCAGGATGCTCAGAGAAGAGATTGAGTGTGGTCACAAAATAAAGGAAGAAGTGAAGTCTATACAAAATGAAATAAAGAAAAACATACAGGTAACCATCAGTGAAGGTAAGGAATCCAGGATTCGAATCAACGATTTGAAACAAAAAGAAGAAATAAACATGCACCCCGAACAGAAAAAAGAAACAAGAATTCAAAAAAATGGGGAGAGGCTTAGGAACCTCTGGGACAACTTTAAATGTACCTACATCTGAATCATTGGGGTGCCAGAAGGAGAGGAGGAAGAGCAAGAAATTGAAAACTTATTTGAAAGAATAATGAAAGAAAACTTCCCCAATTTGGCAAAGGCAATAGACATTCAAGTGCAGGAAGCTCAGAAAGTTCCAAACAAGTTGGGCCCAAAGTGGGCCACACCAAGACATCATAATTAAAATGCCAAAAGTTAGGCATGATGGCAGAGGAGTGAAGGGAAGCCACACTAACCTCCTCCCAGGGCCAATCTTAAATTACAACTAAATTGTGGAGAAATCATCCAGAACAAACAACTGAACAATAGCAAGAGAGAAGACTTACAACCTCTCGCAGACAGAAGAATCAGCTACAGCACAACCTAACTGGTAAGTGGTGCAGAATAGATTTGAGAAGACTGGCTAGGCGCCCACAGCACCAGAGGGGTAATTAAGTGGCCAGTTGGATCACCCTGAGAAGTGTGAGGTCTAATCCCTAAACTTAGATCCCCAGCCTAGAGCACCAGAGCCAAAAAAGTACACAGACAACACCAGTGGTGAAAAGCGGCAGGGTTGCTCTCTGCCAGAGATGGAAGGCCAGAGATGCAAAGAGCTATTTAAAGGACCAACACACAAATTTTCATTTGTAGCTACTTACCTGTGGCTCCTGCAAAGGCAGGGGCAGAGTGGGCTAGAGATGCCTGAGGAGAGACTGGGGTTGGAAAATTTGGGGATGGAGCCGAGAGAGTAGATGCCAGGATCCCTGTGCTGACTCATCCCCCATATGGCAGCAGCCATCCTGCTCAGGCAGACCACTCCCCTGAGTGACAGCAGCCTGAGGGGAAACAACAGCCCCGACCCCAGGAGGGACTCTGCCCTGGCTCTGTGGTTCTTAAGCCTGACTGCTGAGTGCAGAGTGACTAGATTAACAACCGAAGGAGTCAGCCACAGATAGTAGATCTCTGGCAAAGGGAGGGCACGCAGAGTGGACTAGAGACACTTGAGGAGAGACTGGGGATGGAGGCTTTGGGGAGAGAAGTGAGAGAGTAGCTATCAGGATCCTGGTGCTGAGTCATCCCCAACGTGGCAGCAGCCATCATGCTCAGGCAGACCACTCCCCTCTGAGCAGGGACTCTGCCCTTCCCTATGGGACTTAAGCCTGACTGCGGAGTGCAGAGTGACTAGATTAACAGCTGAAGGAGACAGCCACAGACAGTAGATCCCTGGCAGTCTCAGAACAGGCTGCCTAAGGTCAGAATGGGTCAACATCTGACATCACCAGAGTTAGGTCTAGAAAGAAAAACCAGTGGTAAATACTCTAGAGGTTACCGAGATGAAATCCACTGTGGTCTTCTCCATGATTTGTGGTGTTTTCTTTCCTGCATAGCTTTTTAATATTCATTTCCTGTCCATCAAGTTTGTGCATATTAAGTCACTAAATTTTACAATATAGTTTAAAGTTTACTCTTCTTTCTTATAATAGTTTTAATCTCTTTACACACTTATTAATACTGGTTCATTTGCTGTTGATAGTGGGAATGGGGGGGGTTATATTTGCAGATATGGGCTTTGTGGTTTTCTTCTGGCAGCACCTGCACAATAGTATACAAGACATGGTGGGGAGAGTGACCCTCAGTCAACCAGCTGGAGGGAAGGACCCACCAAAGAATAACCCAACTACATCCAGAGAGCCAATATAAATGGCATAAAGGGCACCCCAAGAGCATCAAGTTCAGGAGATCAAGGAGACTGCACCACTGAATCTCACAGGTCTCCTACCATAGAAGTTCACACCACAAACTCAGGGAGTCAAAACAGATCAATTTAAGAAGCAGAAGCAAACAAGAAGAGTCTCACAAATAATGTGAAGACAAAGAAACAACCCCCAAACAAAAGGAAAGGAGGAATCCTCAGAAACAGTGCTAAATGAAATAGAGGCAAGTCAACTATCAGATACTGAGTTCAAAACAATGGTTATAAGGAAGCTCAATGAGCTCACACAGAATTACCAAACACTACAGGGAAGCTACAAGGAACTTACTGCAAATTACACCAGTATAAAAAAGGACATAGAAACAATCAATAAGAGCCAAGAGGAAATGAAGAATACAATTTCTGAATTGAAGAAGACAGTAGAAGGAATCAAAAGTTGATTCCTAGATGAAGCAGAGGATCAAATCAGCGAGCTGGAGGACAAAGTAGAAAAAACTCCAAGAAAGAGCAGGAAAAGAAAAGAAAAACACTCAAAAAGAATGAAAAGGGGTTAAGGGAACTGCAGGACAACATGAAACATAATAACATCCACATAATAGGGATACCAGAAGGAGAAGAAGAAGAGCAAGGGATAGAAAACCTGGTTGAAAAAATAATGATGGAAAACTCCCATAATCTGATGAGAGAAAAATTCACACAAATCCAGGAAGCAGAGAGGGTCCCAATCAAGAGGAACCCAAAGAGGCCCACTCCAAAACACATCATAATTAAAATGGTATAATTCCGAGACAAAGATAGAATCTTGAAGGCAGCAAGGGAGAAACAGGAAGTAACATACAAGGGAGCCCAGATAAGGCTAGCAGCTGACTTCTCAATGGAAACACTCCAACCAGAAGGGAATGGCAAGAATATTCCAAGTTTCCAATGGAAAACAAAGGCCTGCAACTGAGATTACTCTATCCATCAAGGCTTTTATTTAAAATGGAAGGCCAAATAAGGAGCTTCCCAGACAAAAGAAGCCTCAAAGAATATACCTCCTCCAAACCAGCACTGCAAGAGATTCTAAAGCGTCTGCTTTAAGAAAAGGAAGAAAAAGAGTGAGAGAGAGAGGAACACAAGTATGAAGGAAGTAAAATGGTAATGAATAAGTACCTATCAATAATAACCTTAAATGTAAATGGATTAAATGCTCCAATCAAAAGACACAGAATAGCTGAATGGATAAGAAATCATGACCCACACACATGCTGCCTATAAGAGACCCACCTCAGGACAAAAGACCTACACAGACTGAAAATGAAGGGGTGGGAAAAAAAATATTCCAAGCAAATGCACAGGGGAAAAAAGCCAGGGTAGCAATACTTATATTAGACAAAATAGACTTCAAAACAAAGGCCATAAAAAGAGACACAGAAGGACATTTCATAATACTCAAGGGGAGAATTCATCAAGAAGACATAAACTTTGTAAACATATATGCACCCAACATAGGAGCACCCAAATATATCAGGAAAATCTTGGACGACTTCAAGAAAGATATAGACAGCAATACATTTATACTAGGGGATTTTAACACCCCACTGTCAAAAATGGACAAGTCTTCCAAACAAAATGTCAACAAGAACATTGTGGCATTGAACAATGCCCTAGATCAAATGGACTTAACTGATAGATATAGAAACTTTCATCCCAAAGAAGCAAAATACACATTCTTTTCAAATGCACATGGGACATTTTCAAAGATAGACCACGTAATAGGACACAAAACAAGCCTCGACAAATTCGGGAAATTACATCAAGCATTTTCTCCAACCACAAAGGACTGAAATTAGAAACCAACCTCATGAAAAAAATTCAAAAACACTCAAATTTGTGGAGATTGAATAGCATACTATTAAACAACAAATGGGTTAAGAATGATATTAAGGAAGAAATAAAAAAAATTCCTGGAAACAAATGAAAATGAGCTAACGACAGTCCAAAACCTATGGGACACAGCGAAGGTAGTCCTGGGGGGCAAGTTCATAGCAACACAGGCCTACCTAGAAAATATAGAAACATTTCAAATAAAAAACCTAACACTACATCTACAAGAACTGGAGGAACAACAACAAGCAAAGTCCAGAGCAAGTAGCAGGCAGGAAATAACCAAGATCAGAGCAGAATTAAATGACATAGAGACCAAAAGAACAATTTTAAGAATCAATAAATCCAGGAGCTGGTTCTTTGAAATGATAAACAAAGTCAACAAGCCTTTAAGCAGACTATCAAGAAAAAAAAGAGAGAGGCCCCAAATAAACACAATCAGAAATGAAAAAGGAAAGCTTACAATTGATAGCACAGAAATGCAAAGGACTGTAAGAACTTACTAAGAACAACTATATGCCAAGAAATTTGAAAACCTGGGTGAAATGGACAAATTTCTAGAAAAATATAATCTTCCAAAACTGAATGAAGAAGAAGCAGAAAGCCTGAACAAAGCAATAAGAGCTGACGAAATTGAAGCAGTTCAATTTATCAAAAAACTCCCAGCACACAAAAACCCTGGACCGGACAGTTTCACAGGAGAATTTTACAAAACATTTAAGGAAGAGCATACCCTATCCTTCACAGACTATTCCAAAAAAACCAAGAAGAAGGAAAACTCCCAAACTCTTTTTATGAAGCCAGCATCATCCTTATCCCAAAACCAGATAAAGACACAACAAAGAAAAAAAACTACAGGCCAGTATCACTGATGAAAAGACGCTAAAATCCTCAAAAAAATATTGGCAAACCGCATCCAGCAATACATTAAAAAGATCAAAAAAGCATGATCAAGTTGGATTCATCCCAAGGATGCAAGGATGGTACAATATTTGCAAATCAATAACAGTAATACATCACATAAACAAAAGGAAAGACAAAAATCACATGATTATATCAATAGACAAGGAACAATAGATCCTCTTTTCTTTTTTTAATCATATTTTATTGATTATGCTATTACAGTTTTCCCAATTTTCCCCCTCTACTCCCCCTCTGCTCTGCTCCCCCAACCCTCCAGCATTCCTCCCCCCTTAGTTCATGTCCATGGGTTATACATATAAGTTCTTTGAGTTCTCTGTTTCCTATACCATTTTTCTCTTTTCCTATTTTATGCCTACTAATTATGCTTCTTCTCTGTAATTCTCTCCCCATTCCTCCCATCCCCCTCCCCACTGAAAACCCTCCATGTGATGTCCATTTCTCTGATTCTGTTCCTGTTCTAGTTGTTTGCTTAGTCTTTGTTTTCATTGTTTTTCTTTTCTTTTAGGTTCATTTGTTGATAGTTGTGAATTTGTTGTCATTTTACTGTTTATATTTTTCATCTTTCTTTTCTTAGATAAGTCCCTTTAACATTTCATAGAATAATGGCTTGGTGATGGTGAACTCCTTGAACTTGACCTTATCTAGGAAGCACTTTATCTGCCCTTCCATTCTCAATGAAAGTTTTGCTGGATAGAGTATTCTTGGATGTAGGTCCTTGCCTTTCATTACTTGGAATACTTCTCTCCAACCCCTTCTTGCCTGCAAGGTCTCTTTTGAGAAATCAGCTGACAGCCTATGGGAAATCCTTTGTAGGTAACTGTCTCCTTTTCTCTTGCTGCTTTTAAGATGGTCTCTTTGTCTTTAATCTTGGCTAATGTAATTATGATGTGCCTTGGTGTGTGCCTCCTTGGGTACAACTTCTTTGGGAGACTCTGAACTTCCTGGACTTCCTGAAAGTCTATTTCCTTCATCAGATTGGGGAAGTTTTCCTTTATCATTTGTACAAATAAGTTTTCAATTTCTTGCTGTTGTTCTTCTCCTCCTGGAACCCCTATAATTCGGATATTGGAACATTTCAGGTTGTCCCAGAGATTCCTCAGCCTCTCTTCATTTTTTTGGATTCTTTTTTCTTCATTCTGTTCCAGTTGGATGTTTATTTCTTCCTTTTGTTCCAAATCATTATTTTGAGTCCTGGTTTCCTTCCTGTAACTGTTGGTTCCCTGAATATTTAGCTTTATTTCGAGTATCTTTCATTTGTTCTTTCATTTTTCAACCAAGCTCAAGCAGATCTGTGAGCATTTTGATTATCAAGACTTTAAATTCTCCATCAGATAGGTTGGCTATATCCTCCTCGCTTAGCTCTCTTTCTGAGATTTTGCTCTGTTCTTTCATTTGGGCCATACTTCTTTGCTCAGGGCCCCTGGTAAGTTGTAAGGGGGCAGGTCCTTAGGTATTCACCCAGGCAGGGCAACCTTCCTTGCTGTGCTGCGGGGCTACCTGGGGGGGCGGTGCAGAGAGGGAACAACGCAGCTTGCCTACTCATCTCTAGCCCCACTTTCCAACAAACTCGTGTGAGACTGGGAGTTTCTCCCACCGCAGCAACCGCCGTAGTCCACAATCCACTCTCAGTCTCAGTTTCCCCTTAAGTCAGCCCCTCCGGAGCAGCCTGCCATCACACTGCAGCCAGGCCCGCCCACGAGGTCCTCGGCCTCATGGCAGTTTCACTCCGTCTGCCGCCTTACGGGTCTGGTTGTTCTGGTTGATTTTTTTCTTTAATTCCTTGATTGTCAGAGTTCCATGCAGTTTGATTTTCTGGCACTTCTGGTTGTTTATTGATTTTAGGTTGGTTGTTTTTCTCCTTTTGGTTGTGAGAGGAAGCGAAGGCTTTCCACCTACGCCTCCATCTTGGCCGGAACTCTAGATCCTCTTTTCATGATGGCACCCACAGTTCCCTTGTTCTGGGATTGCAGTGCTTTTATCTTTTCAGGCTTCATTTTAGCTTCAAAACAAGCTGAGCACACTCAGCTGTTAAATTATGATTTTCCAGAACCTTCGGTTACATTTTTTTGGATTTGAGATAGATTACATTAGAGTATGGAGTATGCTGTAAATAAAAATACAAGCTAGTGCTTTGTCTAGTAGTTTTAAGAAATTAAAGCAAACAAATTTAAGTTTTCTTGTATTGAAAATAACCCATGATTGTATGTTTTGTGTTTCTAGAAGTAGGTTAACTGTTTTTATTTTTTTAAGTTCTTCTTTTTTAAAAGATTTTATTTATTTATTTTTAGAGAGCTGGGAAGGAGGGAGAAAGAGAGGGAGACAAACATCAGATCAGCTGCCTCTCACATGCCCCCACTGGGGACCTGGCCCACAACCCAGGCACGTGCTCTGACTGGGAATTGAACAAGTGACCTTTCAGGTCCCAGGCCGGAGCTCAATCCACTGAGCCACACCAGGCAGGGCTGAAACTTATATAGCTTTATTAACCAATATCACCCCAATAAATTCAGTTAAAGGTTAAAAAAAGAAAATGTGTTTCCCACTTGGGTTACACTTTCCAAGTGCTCCTCCAAGGCTATTTCCCTGTCACTGTTTGCCTTCCCAAACTCTGTAACATGGGTTCACTATATTGACATCATAATTTTAACCATGAAGATTTGCCTTGGCTACAGAGAAACTGGCAAGTTTTACTGCGCCATCGACGGCAGAGAGGGCCAGCAGTGAATCCAGAGAATGCAAGGCCCAGGAACTGCAGTGAAGCTTTGGGGAGCGGTGGGGCTCAGTGAGACCGGTGCTGCCTCTGAGGTTGCCTGGGCACAAGCCTCCCCCATACCAAGAAATGTGAGAGAGGGACAGGCTTGTGTGGGAATTCTGAGGTCTTTGTGAATTTTACACCCCACTGAGTCCAGTGCTTTCGCCCATCACATCGCCTGGTGAAGAAGCGACATGTGTGGGACTGGGGACTGAGCAACAGGCTGCCTTTGAGAAAGCAAAAATGCTGGTCAAACAGGTTCAAGCTGCCGGGACCTCACAGGCAGAGTCGCCATTTGATGGAGATGTTTCAGTAGCTCCAGAAGGCAGGGCAACAACAACAACAACAAAAAAAACAAAACAAAACAAAACAAAACAAAAAAAAAAACGCAAGAGGAGCTACTGCCCCTTAGCTTTTGGTCCCAGTTATAAAGAGGGCCAAATATTCGGTATGCCCCAATAGACAGCAATTATGGGCAATGACACAGCTCTCCTGCAGGTGGAGCCTCTTACAAAGAACAGCCAGTTACAGCAAGAACTTCCCTCCCAATGAAAAGGTAGATAGATGAATTATTTACAAAACCCACTTCAACTGTTGCCCAAGCCTTTACCCTGCAGAAATGGCGCATGTATTTGCAACAGCGCATATTTGCAACAGCACAATGCTCTTTCCACAAGTCCTTCCAGCCATGAGCGACATGCCGTTCTGGAGCTAATGTAAGTCCTCATCCCTAACGAAGCATAGTATTTTTTTAATCCTCACCCAAGGATATGTTCATTCATTTTAGAGAGAGAAGAAGGGGGAGAGAGAGAGAGAGAAACTTTGATTAGTATCCCCACCCAGACACACCCCGACCAGGGATCAAACCTGCAACCTCAGTATGTGCCCCGACCGCAACTTTTTAGTGTACGGGAGGATGCTCCTACCAACTAAGCCACCTGGCCAGGGCAAGAAACATGGTGTTTTAAAGGCACAGTTGTGTGTGCTCTATTACAATTCTGCACCTTGCACTAAGTGGATGAAGGTCATTGCCAAAGCAGCTGAGAAAATAAATGCAGCAGATACCAGCACAGGGTTAGCTCCCTACCAACACTTGGGAACTGCTACACAGGACATTCCACTGACCGCATCTGTTAGAAAGCTACAGCCTGATGTCTTAACACCAGAGCTGATAAGGGGCCAATGTCAACCACTATGCAGAGCTCCTTCAGACACCAAACCAGGGCAGGGGACACTTGAGTAGGGCTTGGACTGGCAACTTCCCCCAGGTTGGATAGGATACTTCTTGCCAGAGAGTGAGAAATACCCCGGCCAGCTAAAGTGGCCCCCTTTAATCCTGCTGGAATCTGGACCTCCACGTTCTGTGTATGACCACAGTGAACTAAAGTCAGTACTAAAGGGCACTGATGTAACTGGCCACGCAGCATGGTCTTTTGCCAGCTGCTCATATTGCAAATAACCCTGGCACGCTCGCCCCCCGGGCAACGTGTGGAGTGTGTGGCTCCTGACCAGAAACCACAGGCTGCGTACATTTTGACGTAGGATGAAACTACTAGTGTTGTCGTGACTGCAGCCGAGGACCTCCCCCCACCACAGGCTGCTAACCATCTGTCTTCCCGCCCTTAGTTTGCTCTTCCTGGGAACAGTGCCTGGAGGTCGGGCAATACCTTCCTCCCCCGAACGGCCACTTAAGCAGAAATACACAGTCAATCTGACCGCTGGGTCTGCGCACTGCGGCTCACGCCCAGCATGGAAGGAAGGCCTTGGGCGGTGCTCCCTTCCACGTCTCTGTTGGGTCGCAGGGAATGGGACAGGCTACCCATGAGAACGTGAGAAGTTTGACTTCCAGGATGAGGGCTAGCGGTCCCTCCTTTAATTTTGAACTTACTAAAACGTGTGTCTCAAACCTACTTAGACATCACGCTAACTTTTCTACAGTCCCCACTGCTTAGCACATTTGGGATGGCTCAGGATGGGGATGTGTTGCACATGGAAGACTGGCCACGGTTGCTGCGTTTTGTACGGAGAGGAGTAGCCACACCACACGTGGGCATGGACACACGGGGTGACTCCCACCCACTGCTCGTCAAACATTGCATAAGTTTTAGACACTGATTGGACAGGAAGAGAGAACAAACCTTTAAAGGCAGTGTCTTTCTGACCGCCCCCCCAAAATGTATCTAAATATGTTGTACACATTTATGACCGTATCTCCCTTATGGATGGGCGGGCCACGGTACATTGGGCTTTCCCACCTTACCAGGAAAAACGTATGACACTTTACCAGGAACCCCCTTGAACTGACCCGCCTTGAAGTCCCAGTGGACTCACAGCCTGTCTTGGTGAGAACTGCCTGTTTCCGCTGTCTTAACTCATATGCCAGAATAAGCACCAACCTAGAAATCCTAGCCTTGGCTAAGTTCACGGCAACTCTCTTAAATGACTCTAAACAGAGCATTTTCTTGCTGCCAAGGAATGCCTCAAATGAAAAAACTGGTTTTGCAAAACAGAATGGCTGTATACATTCTCAGTGCAGTACAGTATGGGACCGGGGCTCGCGTTAAACAAGAATGTTGTCCTTACGTTTCCTCTTACGAGTCCACATTACTAGCTCTCATGCAATAAGCTATACATAAGGTTTATCAGATTTCCTTCACTGACGCATTTAGTCGTTAGCTTGCTTTTCTCCCTGGAACATTGGGTTCGGCTATTTAAGGAATTCTCCTATGGCTCAGAGGCTTACTTTGCTTTTGCAGTTGTGATACTGATAAGCATGCAGGCCCCCTCCCGATATCCGGCCCCAAGCGTTCTAAGGAAGATGGGCAGATAAGATTGTGTGGGCCACAGTGATGTCTGGGGGGAGCGTACAGATGCAGATGTGCATCTCCATCTCCGCATCCCTTCATGCTGTGACCTTTGACCCATCTCCCTGTCCGTAGTAAACACACCAAAGCTTTCTAGCTGACAACCATCTGTGTTCCTTAAAATGTAGCCATAAATATTTTTGTTAGTAACAGCCAGAATGGTACAACAACCAAGATAAACATCACACTGAGAATAGTACTAATTACAAGCAATCATCTGTCACCAGAGAACCAGGAGGTATGGCCCCTGGCACTACTGTATTCTTTGTCCCTTTGTCCTGCGGGTCATCTGTACCCAAGTCACACTATTTAAAAAGCACTGTACTTCCGGCCAAGATGGAGGCGTAGGTAGACACTCCGTGCCTCCTCACACAACCAAACGAGGAAAAACAACTATTTAAAAAACAAAAACAGCCAGAACTGACAGAAAATCGAACTGAGTGGAAGTCCGACAACCAAGGAGTTAAAGAAGACACGTTCATCCAGACCAGTAAGCGGGGCGGAGAGCACCCAGTGAGACAGTGGTTTGTGGAGCGGTACGGCCAACGCTGCAGCTGCCCAGAGAGACCCGCAGCGGGCACACCTGGCCAAAACGCTGCCGGCACACTCAGTGAAACCCGCAGCTGGCTGACACGGACCCAGCAGGGCCGAGACTGGTGAACCGGGTGGTCCCTCATTCACAAGCAGATAAATCAGAAGAAAAAACTAGGGAGCAGAGCAGACCATGCAGCCCACCATCACGGGGAAATAAAGCCTCAAACCACCAATTGAAAACATCTGTGGGGGTTGAGGCGGCAGTGGGAGGAGCTCCCGGCCTCATAGGGAAGTTCACTGGAGAGACCCACAGGGACTTGGAACTACATAAGCCCACCCACCTGGGAGCCAGCACAGAAGGGCCCAACTTGTTTGTGGGTAGCAGGGGAAGTGCGAAGAGCAGAGCAAGCACCATTGTTCTCTCAGGCCCTGCCCCCACAGGCAGTGTCACAACACAACATGGGTTACCCGACCCTGGTGAACTCCTAAGGCTCCGCCCCTTAAAGAAACAGGTGTGCCAAGAAAAAAAATGGCCTAAATGAAAGAACAGATGAAAGCTCCAGAAAAAATACAGCTAAGTGATGAAGAGATAGCCAACCTATCAGATGCACAGTTCAAAACACTGGTAATCAGGATGCTCACAGAATTGGCTGAATTGGGTCGCAAATTAGATGAACAAATGAAGGATACGCTAAGTGAAATAAGGGGAAATGTGCAGGGAACCAATAGGGATGGGAAGGAAACTGGAACTCAAATCAACAGAGTGGACCAGCAGAAAGAAAAAAACATTCAACCGGAAAAGAATGAAGAAACAAGAATTCAAAAAACTGAGGAGAGGCTTAGAAACCTCCAGGACATCTTTAAACATCCCAACATCTGAATTACAGGGGTGCCAGAAGGAGAAGAGGAAGACCAAGGGATTGAAAACTTATTTGAACAAATAATGAAGGAAAACTTCCCGAAGCTGGTGAAGGAAATAGATTTTCAGGAAGTCCAGGAAGCTCAGATTCCCGAAGGAGTTGGACCCAAGGAGGAACACACCAAGGCACATCATAATGACATTCCTCAAGATTAAAAATAAGGAGAGAATCTTAGAAGCAGCAAGAGAAAAGGAGACAGTTACCTACAAAGGAATTCCTATAAGACTGTCAGCTGATTTCTCAAAAGAGACCTTGCAGACAAGAAGGGGCTAGAGAGAAGTATTCCAAGTCATGAAAGGCAAGGACCTACATCCAAGAATACTCTATCCAGCTAAACTTTCATTTAGAATGGAAGGGCAGATAAAGTGCTTCTCAGATAAGGTCAAGTTCAAGGAGTTCATCATCACCCAGCCTTTATTATATGAAATGTTAAAGAGTAATGTTATATAAGACATGGAAGGATATCAACAGGGGAGTGGGAGGGGGAGAGAGGGGGAAAAGGTACAGAGAATAAGTAGCATAAGCAGTAGGTAGAAAACAGACAGGGGAAGGTTAAGAATAGTATAGGAAACGTAGAAGCCAAAGAACTTATGTGTATGACCCATGGACAAAAACTAAAGGGTGGGGAAGGGGGGTGGGGCAGAGGGGAATAAAGGGAGGGAAATGGGACAACTGTAATAGCATAATCAAGAAAAAAAATTTTTTTTTAAATCACTGTAACAGGGACCTGTGAGTGGAGAATAATCTGCACAGAATTGCTGGGTCAACTGTTCTGCTCCAACCCAATCTCCCCATAAGTGAGAACCCCATAATAAATTCTGTTATGTTCTATGGCACTGCCTGCTTCATTTTTCAGTCTGAGGATACCTTCTCACATGGTGGCCATTACAGCTCTGCTCCACCTTCACAAAATGAGCTTTCCTCACTATTAAAACTTTTGTGTCTCAAAAGAAGCTATCCAGAGATTGAAAAGACAGCTCACAGAGTAGATTTATTTGTAATTATATACCTGATATCCAGAATATACAAAGAATTTTACAACTCATCAACAAAAAAAACCCAAAAAGCTATATTTTAAAGATGGACTTGAATAAACTCCTCTCCTGATAAGACATGCAAATGGCCCACAAGCACATGAAAAGATGTTGAACATCATTGAATCATTGTGGAAATGCAAAGTAAAGCCGCAGCACAGTACCCCTTCCCACACAAAATAATAAATGTCAGCAGTGACACAGAGAAATGGGAACCCATAAACGTTGCTTGTGCAAATGGAAAACGGTACAGCCTCTGTGTACAATAGTTTGGCATTTCCTAAAAAAACAATCACCATGTGGTTCAGAAACTAAAAGCTTTTACATAATGCTCACAGCAGCACTATTCACAGCAGCCAAAGGTAGAAACAACTCAAATGTCCATCAGCGGGTGAATGAATTAATGAAATGTGATAAATCCATAAGCTGAATTATTATTCTGCCATATAAAGGAATAAATTAAATGGTGCAGC
>PVJI01022165.1:0-25779 GCA_004026765.1 Micronycteris hirsuta
AAAAAAAAAAAAAAAAAAAAAACAGAAACAGTTTACACAAACAACCTAAACCTACGCCTACAAGAATTCGAGGAACAACAGCAAAGACAACCCAGAGCAAGTAGAAAGAAGGAAATAACCAAGATCAGATCAGAATTAAATAACATAGAGACTAAAAGGACAATTCTAAGGATCAATGAATCCAGGAACTGGTTCTCTGAAAAGATAAACAAAATAGAGAAGCCTTTAAGCAGGCTAATCAAGAAAAACAGAGAGAGGACCCAAATAAACTCAATCAGAAATGAAAGACGAGATATAACAACTGATGCCACAGAAATACAAAGGATTATAAGTCACTACTATGAAGAACTGTACGCCAAGAAATTTGAAAACCTAGGAGAAATGGAGAAATTTTTAGTAAAATATAATCTTCCAAACTCAATAAGGAAGAAACAGAAAGCCTGAATCGACCAATAACAGCGGATGAAATTATAGCAGTAATCAAAAATCTTTAAACACACAAAAGCCCTGGTCCAGATGGTTTCACAGGAGAATTCTACAGAGCATTTAAGGAGGAACTAACACCTATCCTTCACAGACTATTCCAAAAACTCAAAAATGATGGAAGACTCCCAAACTCTTTTTATGATGCCAGCATCATCCTAATCCCAAAACCAGAAAAAGACACAACAAAGAAAGAAAACTTCAGGCCAATATCACTGATGAACATTGACGCTAAAATTCTCAACAAAATATTAGCAAACCGCATCCAGCAATACATCAAAAAGATCATTCACCATCACCAAGTAGGTTTCATCCCAGGGATGCAAGGATGGTACAACATTCGCAAAACAATAAATGTAATACACCACATAAACCAAAGCAAAGACAAAAATCACATGATCATATCAATAGATGCAGAAAAAACATTTGATAAGGTACAGCATCCATTTATGATAAAGACACTTAGAAAAGTGGGAATAGAGGGAGCATTCCTCAACATAATAAAGGCCATATATGAGAAACCTACAGCCAACATTATACTCAATGGACAAAAACTAATATCTTTCCCACTAAGATCAGGAACAAGACAAGGTTGCCCACTATCACCACTTCTATTCAACATAGTTCTGGAAGTTTTGACCACAGAAATTAGACAATAAAAGGAAATAAAAGGCATCCAAATTGGAAAGGAGGAAACAAAACTGTCGCTGTTTGCAGACGACATGATAGTATACTTAGAAAATCCTATAGACTCCGCAAAGAAACTACTCGATCTAATAATTGAATTTGGCAAAACAGCAGGATATAAAGTCAATATCCAGAAATCAAAGGCATTTTTGTATACCAACAATGAATCAGCAGAAACAGAAATCAGGAAAAAAAATCCCATTTGATATAGCAACAAAAAAAAAAAAAATAAAATACCTGGGAATAAACCTCACCAAGGAGGTAAAAGACCTGTACTCAGAAAACTACACAGCACTGAAGAGAGAAATCATGAAGACACAAACAAATGGAAACATATACCATGCTCATGGATTGGAAGAATCAACATCATCAAAATGTCCATACTCCCCAAAGCAATATCGAGATTCAATGCAATCCCTATCAAAGTACCAATGGCATATTTCACGGAGATAGAACAAACACTTCAAAAATTTATATGGAACCATAAACGACCCCGAATATCAGCTGCAATTTTGAGAAAGAAGAGCAAAGCAGGAGGGATCACAATTCCTGATATCAAGCTATATTATAAGGCCACTGTAATCAAAACAGCTTGGTACTGGCATAAAAACAGACAGATAGACCAATGGAACAGAATAGAGAGCCCAGAGATAAACCCGAGTCTCTACGGGCAATTAATCTTCGACAAAGTGGGCAGAAGCATAAAATGGAATAAAAATAGCCTCTTCAACAAATGGTGTTGGGAAATCTGGATGGCTACCTGCAAAAAAATGAAACTCGAGCACCAACTTACACCATACACAAAGATAAATTCAAGGTGGATAAAAGACTTAAATGTAAGGCGTGACACCATAAAAGTTCTAGAGGAAAACATCGGCAGGAAAATCTCAGACATTCCACGCAGCAACATCTTCAATGATATGTCCCCTAGAGCTAGGGACATAAAGGAAAGAATAAACAAATGGGACCCTATCAAAATAAAGAGCTTCTGTGGGGCTAAAGAAAATAGTATTAAAATAAAAAGAGAACCGACCGTATGGGAAAACATATTTGCCAATGATACCTCAGACAAGGGTCTGATCTCCAAAATATACAAAGAACTCATACGACTCCACTCCAGGAAGACAAAAAACCCAATAAAAAAATGGGCAAAATACTTGAACAGGCACTTCTCAAAAAAATACATACGGAGGGCCCAAAATCATATGAAAAGATGCTCAATATCATTAGCCATCAGAGAGATGCAAATTAAAACCACAATGAGATACCACCTCACACCAGTCAGAATGGCCATCATCAACAAAGCAATGGATAACTCTTGGAGAGGATGTGGAGAAAAGGGAACCGTACTGCACTGTTGGTGGAAATGCAGACTGGTGCAGCCACTGTGGCAAACAGTATGGAACTTCCTCAGAAAAATGAAAATGGAACTGCCGTTCAACCCAGCAATTCCACTACTGGGATTATACCCTAAGAATCCTGAGAAACCAATTCAAAAAAACCTTTGCACTCCAATGTTCATAACAGCACAATTCACAATAGCCAAGTGCTGGAAACAACCTAAGTGCCCATCTACAAATGAATGGATCAAGAAACTATGGTACATTTACACAATGGAATTCTACGCAGCAGAAAGGAAGAAGGAGCTTATACCCTTTGGAACAGCATGGATGGAACTGGAGAGCATTATTCTAAGTGAAGTAAGCCAGGCGGTGAGGGACAAATCCCATATGATCTCACCTTTAACTGGAACATAATCAACAAAAGAAAAAAGCAAGAAAAACATAACCAGAGACACTGAAATTAAGAACACTCTAACAATAGCCAGGGGAGAGGGGGGAGGGGAATATGGGGAGAAGAGTTTTCAGGAACCACTATAGAGTACATATGGACAGAACCAAGGGGGAGGAGGGAGGCAGGGGAGGGAGGTGAACTTGGAGGTGCGGGGAGGGGCGGGGAGAGGATGCAGACAACTGTAATTGAACAACAATAAAGTAATAAAAAAAGAATAAGAAAGAAAATAGTTTATTGTATTTATTTTAAAAGTCTGCATATATGTGGGCCTGTGCAGTTCAAACCCATGTTGTTTAAGGGTCAACTGTGGCATGAAAGCAGCCATAGACAATCCATAGAATGGGTATGATTGCAGGGCCAATAAAACTTTATTTACAAAAAGGCAGCAGGCTGGATTTGATCCACAGGTCATAGTTTGCTTACTCCTGTTCTACAATGTCAAATACTTGATAAACTTTTCTGTAAATGTTAATTCTGGCTTTAAAATAAAATGAGACAATGTTTACTCATCATATAAGTTTTATATTACAAACCTGAAAATTTTATTATTGGTACCTACAATTTAGCATTCTCATATATCAGACACTCTTGCAAAACATGAAGTCATAACATTACTTATAAACTTTTACAAGATGACAATTTTACTATCTTAATGATCGAAATGATAAATATCACTGCTTAGTTTTAAGAGTCAACAAAATAAATTTGTTTGGAGTTGTGAGGCTTAAAGTGCACAACTGATTTTGATTGCTTTTCCCTCTGGCATAAATGGGAATGCAGAAGCCTCTGAATCACTTACATGTATATTTCAACAAAAGGCTGGACATAGTGATAGAACCAAACAGAGGTACTATCTGGGTTAGAGATTATTTTGTGGAAAATGCAGTACACTCAAGCACATTCAAGTAAATCAAGAATTTATGATAAAAATATAGGAGAATCTCACTGAAAAGAAAGTTGAAGACAATATAATGGGCACACATGAGGAATAGAAAATCATCAAATACCCATTTTTTTCAATTTCTCTCTTTGCTCTTTCTTAGAATTTTCCATCCCTGCTTCTTTATTATATCTGTTCCATCATTCTCTCTGAAGGCTGCTCATGTGTAAAAAGCTTTTAATGTTTTTTCCTTCATAACTTTGATATACATGTATTTTTTTGGCTTGCCATATACTGATTCTGCATCTTACTTTACCAGATCTTTCAGTCCAGGTGTTCAATGTCTTCTAGCTACAATGACTGTCCCTTAATCAGAGATTCTGATTGTCTGCTGGCTGGCAATAGATTGCTTGCCTTTGAGTTAGTTTCTCCCCACTCAGAAGAGCTATAGTCAGAAAGGTTAGGGTCATGTGACCTGATGCCAAAATTAAAGCCATTGAAGGTTGAAATAAATTTTATGAGAAGGAGCTGAAGGCAAAGAAAGAAAATAGACTGATATGTCAGCTACAGCCTGGGAAATAAGAGTCCCGCAGTTAGGGGAGTTATTATTCTTGAAATTATAGATGAGAGCTCTTTTCATAGTAGGGTTCATAAGAAAGAAAGATTCTTGACATTAGTCAAGAGCTGAGAGGACAGAGTGCTGGATAGATGGATCAGCACATGATCTTTAACCTTTCCCGGAATGATCACAGATGTAGGGGATGAGTATGAGGTTATGATCCAGGGTGAAAAATCTTGATATTCGATGATGATGAGGTGGGTAGTAGGTGTTCACAAGGAGCAGGATTTGCTCTGAGATGACGGAATAATAATAGTGGGGAAGTGACACTGAGAAGACAGAGCATTGCGGACTGTGAAAAAATAAGCAGCCTATGCTTCAGAGTTTAAAGAGGAAGAGTGCCTTGGAGGAGACCTAATTATATCCACAGAGTCTTCTTGCCATAATAAAGTGGTTTCAGTCCTCTATAACACTTTTCTTTCCCTTGGTTTTGTGCATTTGGGATAACCATCTCATTTCCTGCATTTTTTTCTAACTTACTCATCCTTAAGCCCTAGTGCAATTACTAATCTCCTAGAAAACCTTGCGTACCAATTAAAAAGAATTAGCGTCTCAGAAAAAAATCAGAAATAGATTCATAGATATAGGGAAGTGACTGATGGTTGCCAGAGGGGAAGAGAGTTGGGGAATTGGGTGGAAAAGGTGAAGGGATTGAGAAGCGCAGATTGGAAGTTACAGAATAGTGACAGGGATGGTAAAGTACAACATAGGGAATATAATATTGTAATAACTATGTGTGGTATCAGGTGGGTACTGGAAATATCAGGGGGACCATTGTAAAGTATACAATTGTTTTACCACTATGCTGTATACTTGAACCTAATGCATAATAATATTTAATATAAAAAATTGAAATTAAATAACAACAAAAATAGAAGTTCTCACTCTTCCACATGCCACATTGTACATATATGTGTGTATAAATAAAAATATATATGCAGTTTGTATATTATTCTTTAACTGAATATCACACTTAACAATTTGACAGTAGACTGCAAGTCTGTGGAGAGAGACTATTTTATTCATCTTCATAATGCAATAATCTTGCAGGCACACAGCAGATGCTTGGGACTAATGACAAAAACTCATTTAATTGGAATGCACTAATTTTCACCTGACTAAAGAAGAGTATACGTAGATCTGTGGGAAAAAAAGACATTGGTGCTCTGACAGGTTAGAAATGACCTCTAGGTCTCAATAGAATTCAGGAGGTACAGACTCCATTTGGCCAGTTAAAGGAAGCCTAAGGAATACTTTAAAATATGGTAGAAGGGCGGTGGCTAAAGTTTCAGAGAGCAATCAGAGCCTTACCAATAGCAAGTTACAACAAGTAAAAAAATAAAGAAGGCTCACGTTCAATCTCAGGATGGTACTTTGTAATTCAAAGTCATAGAAGAGGGGATGCTGGGTGAGGATTGATATTGCTGCTCTTCTGGGTTTTTAGCATAGGGTCTAAACTGGACACTAGACATGAGATCTTTTGTGTAAGGCTAATATTGGTGTATGAGCTAGACCCCTTAGATCCCCTCAGTCTACTCTTGAGCCTTCCTCTTCAGTGTGATTTCACTTCCACCAGCCAGAGTCCTCCATGAGATAAGACTGAAGGTGCCCTCTATAGGACTTCACCAAGATTGAAGCCTTGTTTGTGCTTCCTTCTATTGCCTTGTCTTGCTTTCCTTCCTACTTTACATTTTTCCCTTGGCACTCTTTCTTAATGAATTACTTGAACAATAATCCTTATCTCAAGGTGTGTTTCTGAATTAACCCAGATCTAAGATATCTCTCTTACCCCAATTAAGGCTACTGGAGTCGCTAAAGAGGGTAGTTAGGGAAAAGAGACAGCCAGTAACTCAAATTTAGACATAAATGGAAATCAGAGATTGCAGACAATTTATGCAAATTAAAGAGCTACCCCAACTTCCTGGTGAGTCTCAGAAATAATATGATGTTAAATTCCTCATTCTGTACCCCCAAATCAAGTAATTAAAATATTTTTATTAGAAACTGTGTTTTCAAATTCTAGTTACAACTAGAGCAACTGAGAGGAAGACTAATTGAAGCTGACAAGAAAGTGAAAGCTATTACTGATGTTGAATTAACAGAATATTTTGAATGCTCACAAAAATCCTCATAACCAGAATACAGGCAACAATGGAGTCAAAAATTTCAAATCCAAAGACCATATCTTACTTTTCCATGACTTTTCTTTTACCATAAAACAATGTTCAGTTTCCCTTACTCTTGATATATTCTCCCACAACTATCAGAAACCACAGTCTTTAAAGTCTCCTCCTCCATTTCTCTGACTTATTTTTCTGATGGGTTTCTTTACATCTCCCTTCTTAAATACACGTGTCCTCTAGATACCATAGTTCACATCTCTTTCTCTCCATCCTTCTTTTCTGAGGCAATATCATTGATCATAATGATTTCCTTTCTCTTCTAAAGCTAATGACCCTTAAATGTCTATTTCCAAACTTAGTATTTCTTCTAGATGCCAGAAATATGTAGGCTGTTATTTCTTCATCACCTCCACCTGTTAGAAACCAGAATTCCACAGTCAACATGTTATATACTAAACTCATTATCAGCTCCTATTCTTCTTGGGTTCTATCTCCTGTTTATCGAGCTCACCATTGTTCTTATCAACCGATTCATAACTCTGAATGCAGTTCTAGACCTGTCCAGCTATCTCAATACAACATAGGTCCTTACCAGATCCCCTCCTTCAATAGCTGTCAAATTCTCTCCGTCTTTATGTGATAGTTGCAGCCTAAGTCATCAATCAAGTATTGCCTGGAGCACAGATATTCAATAGGAGTATAATGGGCCAAACACTCATAACTAAATTTTAAGTAGCCACATTAAACAAATTAAGAGGAAATGTGTAAATTTTTAATAGTAAATTTTATTTAACCTGATATATTCACAATATTATCATTTCAAAATACACTCAGTATCAAACATTATTAGGATATTTTATATTCATTTTTTCTGTTTTTTTTTTCTGTTAAGTACAGCCACTCCAGCTTTCTTTCTTTCTTTGTTTGCTTTTCTTTTCTTTTCTTTTCTTTTCTTTTCTTTTCTTTCTTTCTTTCTTTCTTTCTTTCTTTCTTTCTTTCTTTCTTTCTTTCTTTCTAAAATTACTTTATTGTTCTTCAATTATTTTTAAAATTACTTTATTGTAGTTCAATTACAGTTGTCTGCATTTTCTCCCCTCCCCTCCACCCACCCCATCCAAACCCCCTCCCTCCCTTGCATCCACCCTCCCCCTTGGTTTTGTCTATGCGTCCTTTATAGTAGTTCCTGAAAACCCTTCCCCCATAGTCCCCTCCACCCTCCCCTCTGGCTATTGTTAGATTGTTTTTAATTTCAATGTCTCTGGTTATATTTTGCTGGCTTTTTTTCTTTTGTTGATTATGTTCCAGTTAAAGGTGAGATCATATGGTATTTGTCCCTCACCACCTACCTGACTTATTTCGCTTAGCATAATGCTCTCCAGTTACATCCATGCTGTCGCAAAGGGTATAAACTCCTTCTTTCTCTCTGCTGCATAGAATTCCATTGTGTAAATGAACCATAGTTTCTTGATCCACTCATTTGCTGATGGGCACTTGGGTTGCTTCCAGAACTTGGCTATTGTGAATGTGCTGCTATGAACACTGGGTGCATAGGTTCTTTTGGACTGGTGTTTCAGGGCTCTTAGGGTATAATCCCAGCAGTGGAATTGCTGGGTCAAAAGGCAGTTCCATTTTTAGTTTTCCGAGGAAATTCTGTACTGTTTTGCACAGTGGCTGCACCAGTCTGCATTCCCACCAACAGTGCAGTAGGGTTCCCTTTTCTCCACATCCTCTCCAACACTTATCTGCTGCTTTGTTTATGATGGCCATTCTGACTGGTGTGAGGTGGTATCTCATTGTGGTTTTAATTTGCATCTCTCTGATGACTAGCGATGCTGAGCGTCTTTTCATATGTCTCTGGGCCCTCTGTATGACCTCCTCAGAGAAGTGTCTGTTCGAGTCTTTTGCCCATTTTTTAATTGGGTTTTTTATCTTCCTGGAGTGGAGTCATGTGAATTCTTTATATATTTTGGAGATCAAACTCTTGTCCGAGGTATCATTGGCAAATGTGTTTTCCCATGTAGCTGGTTCTCTTTTCATATTAATGCTATTTCCTTTAGTCATGCAGAAGTTTTTTAATTTGATGAGGTCCCATTTGTTTATTCTTTCCTTTACATCCCTTGCTGTGAGGGACAGACATATCAGTGAAGATGCTGCTGTGTGGAATGTCTGAGATTTTCCTGCCGATGTTTTCCTCTAGGACTTTTATGGTGTCATGAACTTATATTTAAGTCTTATCCACCTTGAATTTATTTTTGTGTATGGTGTAAGTTGGTGATTGAGTTTCATTTTTTTTTGCACGTAGCTGTCCAGATCTCCCAACACCATTTGTTGAAGAGGCTGTTTTTATTCCATTTTATGTTTCTTCCCCCTTTGTCAAATATTAATTGCCCATAGAGAGTTTGGTTTATTTCTGGGCCCTCTGTTCTGTTCCATTGGTCTATGAGCCTGTTTTTATGCCAGTGCCAGGCTGTTTTGATTACAGTGGCCTTGTAATACAGTTTGATATCAGGTATTGTGATCCCTCCTGCTTTGTTCTTCTTTCTCAAAATTGCTGCAGCTATTTGGGGTCGTTTATGGCTCCACATAAATTTCTGAAATGTTTGCTCTAGGAATTTTATATTCTTTAAAATTGTTTCATTGTCACCCAGTGTATATTTTACAGTGGGCAGCACATTCATTTCAGTTCTAACTTATACATTTCAAGTACTCAGTATCCAGAAGTGGCTGGTAGTTGCTACCACATGCATAGCATATATCTAATCTATTGGTATAGCTTTTTTCCCTCCGGGCACATCCTCCACAATACTGCCACTGGAATGACATTTCCAACATGCAAATTTAACTATTATACTTCCCCTTTTTATGTCTATCTGTGGCTGACAGGATATACCCCACCCTCCTTTTCATGTCTCCCACAATCCTCTGTGTTCCCCTAGCTTCCTACTCCTTCTTTCTCATCATTTGTTAAGCTGTGACTTGTGGTGCCCTGGAATTTACTGACCTTCAAACTAGTGACATCAGAATTCTGTTCAGTTCTTCTAATACTTTTTTTGTTCCCTTCTCTAGGAGCTTTGACCTCTTTCTTTTTGTCTTCCTAAAGAACTATTTAACCTGTTGATTTTTGAGATGTATGTTTTGTGGCCGTGGCTGGTGTGGCTCAGTGGATTGAATGTCAGCCTGAGAACCAAAAGGTCACCTGTTCTTTTCCCAGTCAGAGCACATACTTGGGTTGTGGGCTGGGTCCCCAGTAGGGTGCGCACGGGAGGCAACCACACATTGATGCTTCACTCTTTTTTCCCCTCCCTTTCCCTCACTCTAAAATTAAATGAACAATAAAAATTTAAAAAAATGTATGTTCTATGAAGACTTCCATGAATTCCACCTGTACTATAAAAGTGATCATTCACTTTTATATATGATCATTCACTCTGTTTCTCCATAGTACCTTGGTCATTGTTGAAAAAGACCACTTATAAAGTTATACATAAATAAATAGCCCAGCTGGTGTAGCTCAGTGGATTGAGCGCGGGCTGGGAACCAGATGGTCCCGGTTCGATTCCCAGTCGGGGCACATGTCTGGGTTGTGGGCCAGGTCCACAGTGAGGGCCATGTGAGAGGCAACCATACATTGTTCTTTCTCCCTTCCTTCTCCTCTCTCTAAAAATAAATTTAAAAATATTAAAAAAATTATACATAAATATTTTCTGCATTTGTCTCTAAATAACCCTTGAAAATCCATGAGGGCTAATAGAGTGCCTTATTTATCTTTGTACCCCCAGGGTATACAATAGATCAATGAATTTGTGTACAATAAAGAAAAGAAAAAAACTGAGTGCTTTCCTCTGAAGAATACCTCACCAATTATGACATCATAGGATTCACAAGTAGCCTGCTGTATACCAGTCTCTCATTTTGTACATAGCATAGGTCTTTCACATTTACAGGGCACAATTCACATCACAGATTCATTCTGAATTGAATGAGAATGAAGACTTGGAGAGCCACAGTGTTCCACCAGAATGCTCGAGCTGCAGAGAGGAGAATGAGCCCATTCCTACATACACTCTCACCTGTGTAGGGCACTGCACACACTCCAAGAAGCACACTCCATTACCAACTAACATACACACATGTACATACAGCTACATTCGCCCCATGCCCTGCTCTGGACATCCCCTGATGTCCCTTTTCTTTTCTGCCAGAAGCTGTTGAAGACATAAAGCCTACTACCACCTATCTCAGAACTGACATAGTATCTTAACTGGGGTTAGGGAGGGCAGCGTAGGTGAGTGTATGGTATGAACATCATTTGTTGTTAGATGCAGTTTATCTTTTCAGGGATGTATGGGTCAGGGCTCTAGTGTGGTATTCACCCAGCAATGTACACATATTTTTAAAATTCATACCAAGCTCCTATAAAGACCAGTTGTCTTGATTACAGATAGGGATTTCAGAATGCAGGAAGTCTTCTGGGCATGATTCATGTTGTCTTTATGTAAAAGTGTATCCATTGCTACAATTACATTATATAAAAAATAGCCCCAAAACTTCACAGTCCAACAAAAATAGACATGAGTTTAGCACATTATCTGCAGGAATTAGTTGACCTGGACTGGAATCAGCATATCTGGACTAAACTTGTACATCTGTCTTTGGTAAACTGCAAATTAGCTAGATAGCTCTGCTGGTCTTGGTTGGGGTCATCCGCATTTCTGGAGATTGGCAGGCTGTTGAATTATCCTAGTATAGCCTTGGTTGAAACAATTGGGGCAATTCAGGCATGTGCCTCATCCTGCAGCAAGTGAGCCCAGGCAAGGCTTTCTTATGCTGATGACAGAGGACAAAAACAGCAAGCAGAGAAACACAAATGCCTTTAAAACTTGTTCTTGCATCATTTCTTGCAAATATGCTTTTGATTAAAGTAAAGCATGTTGCCAAGCCAAAGTTAGACAGCACTAGAGAGCATTGATAAAAGAGGGGTGAATGAATGCAGCCATTAATGCAATAATTCCAATGCAGAGAATAGTATATATAACCAGGTCATCTTGATGGTTAGGAGACAGATTACCAAAGGGGGACTTTAGTGGTTCACTTAATTTTTGTGGAATACATATTCTTATTTTGAATGTTTAAACCTAAAAATGTATTAGTCCTCCAAGATGCAATATGGTTCTGTTTTTTGAGTCATATCAGCAGTGTCCGGCCAGGGTGAATGGTCTTGTAACCTTGGAAGAGAAAGGAAGTATAGGTCCAGGCGCCAAAGTGGAGAAGCCATCAAGAAGTACATTCACGCAGCCTTACCTGTGAGTTTATGTGAATTGAAGCTCAATTATGAGATTAGAGGTGGCTGTCTCACTGAATCCCTGACTACCTACTCTTATAAGCCTCTCAGCTCTTCTTTAGTAAGCTCTGAAATCATTCTTTTTATCACTCTGAACAAAACTTAGCCATTTCAGAGATGAAGAAATATTCATATTTCCTGAATTTTTATGGGTCCATGGAATATGACTCAATTGAACAAAAACATAGCCCAAAAAACATTTCTATAATTTTCAGAGTAGTGTATCAGGAGAAAACAGGCAGATTCCATAGGAATTCATTTTGAAACTGATTTGGCATGTTTTGCTTTGTAACAGTGTATATTCTGTGACTGAACATTGTGCTAAATTTCACTGATAGGATTCTAACTGGAAATGGGAAAACAAATGACTTCGTGGGTTTTTTCTCCTCATGGTTATCAGCAGACAAACACTCTTGTGGTCTCATTGACTGCTATATTCGTGGGGATACTAATGATCTTAGTCCAACAGATGCTTAGAAGCACAGTGCAAGTTAAAATATGCAGCCAACAGAAATAAAAAATAAAATTGGGCTATTTCACACACAGAGAAAACTCTTCCTATAATTAGAGATAATTGCCAATGTTAGGAGATCAAAAGCATCTTTTTCTTTTGGTCCTTGAAAAGCTAAATATAAACTACAAACACACACCAGCAGGTACACTGCATTTATAAGATGTATAATTTCTTGTGAGAAGTAGCCTAGCCATTTTATAGCTCTTCACATTCTTAGAATTTCATATACACTTCCCAAAGTATACCTTAAATAAATCATTTGCTACATATAGTTTCTAGTAGCATAATTCATTTTTCTTGGGGAGACACTCACTCCCTATAGTTCCCCAAAAAAGAAAAGAAAAGAAACAAAACCATGGTGTACTTCTACAAATTAAAACAAGTTTTCATTGTAAAAATGTTCTCATTAGGTTGCTTTACATAAAATTCTAAGCTGTAATACAAAATTAACATTTCAGTACTATAGTAGAAACATTAGAATACCATATAGAGATATAGTACAACCTCTATTTCTTACTCCTGTTTAAAGCATGTCTTAGTTTAACTAGGTTATTTAATTACCACAGATATTTTAACTGTTTTGACATCATTTGCCAAATTTATATTTAGTATATAGAACTCATACAGTCCTTATACCGACAGCTATGGGAAAATGGAAAACTTTCCTCACTAAATATATATCTTCAGTTTCCTTACTCATAGAACACAGCGTCTTTTTTCTTTTTCTTTTTGTGTACCCATAGCAATGAATATGGGATTGCTTTTAGCACAGAGGTCAGAACTGCTCCTGGAACTATTCTACTCAACGTGCATGGTCTGCATGGGGAGAGACTAGTATTTAAAGGAGAATTCGAGTACTCAATAAAAAGGAGAAATTGGTATTAGGCAGGGAATCAATGTCCTGCAACTAATTTTTTTAATGAGGCTTTGTGGAATTTGTAAACACATATATATTCTCCTCAAACATAATTTATTGGTCTCCCCGTTTTCTTTAGAAAACTTTCTAGTGGGATATTCAAAGTCCATTTACAATATGGCCCTAGCCTATAATTTTAAATTCATGCTTAGTTATTATTTCCACACATCCTCTAGTGACATTGAATTATTCAGTGCCCATCAAGCAAATTATTTAGTTTTCTCCTTCTAAAAAGTTTCTTGTGAATCTGTCCTTTCCTCCTCTCCCTATGTGCCTCTAACCATCCCTCTGTCTATGTCTCTTTCTCTCTCTTTACTCCCCTCTTCTCTATTTATAGATTTCTTGAAGGGTCAACTCAGAAGTCAACTACTTGGGGAAACCCCACCTGGTCCCCACAGGCACATTTAAGGACAGCCTTATCTTTATTCCCAGAGCACATTGAATAAACCTTAATTATATAAATATATAAATTTAACCTTTATTTGTATTTGCATTTAGTTAGCTGTGTTTCCATTCTTCCCAGTAGATGTTAAGGTGTTTATGCTACTTCCAACTTGGTTAGGCTCCAACAAGTGTCTTACAGTGTCTAGCAGAAGTAGCGCATGCTTCAGTGTGATTGGTAGGGTACTAATACGGGTGTAATAATTTATAGTTTTAATTTGAACATTTCACCCAAAATGTCATGTGGTGTGCTTGAGTGTTATATGGTTATGGTTGTTTAGAGAAACAGAAAAAGTTTTTATTTTTAGTGGGCAAAATATATTTGAATCTAGGGTTCTATTTTAAAAGAAGTATATCCAATATATTTAAACTAATTAAATACTTATTTTGCAAGACTAGATGTACAATTTCCAGGGATCTCCGCTTGATTTTTAAAATTATTACTTGTGCCTCAGTTGGTGTGGCTCAGTGGCTTGAGTGCTGGTTGGCGAACCAAAAGGTCGCAGGTTCCATTCCCAGTCTAGAGCACATGCCTGGGTTTTGGGCTGGGTCCCCAGTAGGGGGCCTGCGAGAGGCAACTACACAATGATGTTTCCCTGTCTTTCTTCTTCTCTTCCCCTCTCTAAAAAATAAATAAATAACATCTTTAAAAAATAAAATAATTAGTTGTATGACAGGGCCATTTAACATTTTCATGAGTCTCATTTTTGTATGTGTGAATAAGAATGACAATCATTTTTTTGTTTCTCTCCAGAGTGTTATTTTCAGAATCAAAAGAAATAATCAGGGTGTCCTGACCATATAGCTCAGTTAGTTAGAATGTCATCCCAATATGCCAAGGTTGTGGGTTCGATCCCCAGTCAGGACACTTAGAGGACCAACCAATGAATCAATAAATAAGCAGAACAAAAAATTGATTTCTCTCTCTCCCCCAACCCCTCTCTCAAATCAATTAAGAAAAGAAATAGTTAGGGAAAGTTGCTTTGAGAACTCTAACACAAAGGTGATATTATTTTGAGGGAGGGGTAGTGTCACAGAACCTTTTGAGAAGATGATGAAAACTATGGGCATTTTCCTTAGAAAAATGCACATATTACCACAAACATGAAATTTCGCTGATGAGCACAGTAGAATTACAGTCCACTGGAACCCTACCTTGGAGCCAATCCTTGAAACTTTATTGAGAAACCCTCCTGTAAATTGCTATGTTGACAATATAGTATTATTGTATACAGATGTACAATGTTATAAGCAATTGGGAATAAATGTTGCATGCTTGTTCTTTCTCCATCATTTTGAATTATATTTTTTAAAAATGTGTCTGCCATGATAACTCTAGTGGTAATTGTCAATTTCTTTCCCTCTACATAGCCTTTGGGTAGGCCCTATGTGTACTGCGCTCTACAGTCTAATAAGCAACTAGACAGTGTAAGAAAATTCCAATACAGGGGTCCCTCATGGGAGCTGTCCTTTAAGCTTTAGAAACTAAAGGGGAAGAGAAGAAACACACACAGGGGATATGGATTTAGAGTAGCTTTCATGGTTTTTTGCTTTGGAGATAAAAACCATTCTTAATTGAAAGTGGCCAATCTACCTTTGGTTGTTTCAAGCCAAGGTACCTTTTAGTCTAAATGAATACTATGAAGCCTAAACTACCTTGCTTCATTCAAACTTTGATTGAGAGACAATTGGGAATAAAGACTAATAATGAAAAACCACACTTCTTATTATAGCCTTATTGTCTACAGTTTATTGTCTACAATTGAATTCTTTTAAAGATTTTATTTATTTATTTTTAGACAGAGGAGAAGGGAAGGATAAAGAGAGGGAGAGAAACATCAATATGTGGTTACCTCTTGAGCACCCCCTACTGGGGACCTGGCCCATGACCCAGGCATGTGCCCTGACTGGGAATCAAACTTGTGACCCTTTGGTTCACAGGCTGGCACTCAATCCACTGAGCCACAATAGCCAGGGCTACAATTATATTTTTTAAAAAGCCTCCCAAAATTATTGGTATTAAATACTGTCCATGGTGATCTTTAGCTAATCTATTTGTGTTAATATCACTGAAACTGAGGGGATTTCCATTCAGACATTCAATCCTGCAGTCAATGTACATGCATACATGCACAGTTATCTAGAATATTTTGTGTGAAACATTCAAAAGAAGAAAAATGTGATCTAATACATCTAATTGCTTTTAGGTGTTTGCTATGAGTAATAGTCATTGGCTAAGTTTTGTACTTCTAATAATAGTGATGGTCTTTTCAAGATCACTTGCTCTGCCAATCAGAAATAGTTTAAATCACTCCTATTTCTCAAGACAAATAAATAGAAAAACTTTTCAATTCTCTAAAAGATTTTGATTTTGACTATAGAAGATTTCTAAAACGTTTCATTTTCCAGACTTTTCCCCTCATTTATATTACTTAGAAGTGTCGGGGCCCAGGGCAGGCTGCCCCCAAATATCCCACAATTAATTACTCTGAATAAAAGTTATTTAACAAGCAGCCAGTGCAGGGAGAGCACATTGACCATCCTTTGTCTCCCTGAATTCAAGCAGGAATTAAATCTCCTAGTGAAAGTTGCCCTCCTTTTTCCAAGAGAAGCTGAGAGAGACACCCTTATCACTAGAGTTAAGAAATCCAGGGCTAGAAATGCTATGTAAACAAACCTTGTTAGCCCTTTATTAATTTATGGCCCAAGCCTAAACTTTGCTTAGAGCACCCAACCCTGTTTTTTTGTCCTTTCAGTTTTTTGCAAGCTTATTGTTTCTTTCTATCTAAAAAGTATAAAGTGCAGGCTGGCTCATCACTTCTCTTAGCATCATTTATGATCTCCTGTATACATGTATCAAATTGGTTTTTCTTCTGTTCATCTGGGCTTGTATGAATTTTATTATCAGTCCAGCCATAAGAATCCAAGAAAGGTAGTGTGAGGGTAGCCTCTCCCTCCCCAACAGAATGAAAAAACAAAATAGGAAAAAGAGAGTAACAGAAAATGTTTTTAAAATCGTAAATCATGATTTAGAGAAGATAGAGTGATAGTTCAGTGTTATTATTTTCTTACAACTCATCTGAATCGGCCTATATTCTACTGTTAAATAATACAGTCTGAATATTTTGATATGGTGGTAGGTTTATGCTCCAAGAAATAGATCTGGTAGTCTAATAGATATTGGTATAGCTGAGGGAAGTGCAATTTAGATTTTGGTATTAAAATATTCATGCAAATTCTTAGATTCAATATTACCAACTAAAACCATTTATTTCTCTTACCCACCCAATCTAGAAAAATTTCAGCAAAGTACAGAAACTTTTTCAAGCAATGAAGTTCTCATTTATAAAGTGTCATGCATGGGGACATAATTTCTGAATCTTCCCTTCTAGGTATACAAGGAGGGAAATACAGGGTATAATGTTGAGAACCAAAATTTTCTTGTCTGATTACCCAGTTTTTGTATTTTGTTTTGTTGTGTTAAACTTCTCTGTTTTAATGCCTGCTAATCATGTCTGAAAGGTGCTTGAGAAATTTTTCAGAATATGTGGCATAGCAGCAGCATGTACGGTTCGCAATCCCAAGAGGGCTGGTTGAAGTCCCACAACAAATGTATAGGGGTCTTGTTTAAATTGTGATTTTGTTGTATTAACAAAGATAGAAAAAGGCATTTCTGTGTTCCAACGTGAAGTAGAAATTAAACAATTTCAGTGAGTACTATGCAGATTTAGAAATGCATTTCATGCAACATCAAAGTTGAAGTCACTTTAAAATTCTTTTATGACCTGAATATTAGAAGTATTAACAAAGGAAAACTTTCCCTGAGTTATGCTTATAAAAAGCCTTATTATGATGTAAATTACCCTAATTTTGTCTCTTAAAATAAATACATTTAATTATCATTTACCTACAATTTCCTCAAATCATAGTTAAAACTTTCATAGCTGTTCCCTGTAGATCATATCTTCCTTAATTAATTCAATTTTTCTGTATCCTTCACTTAAAAATGAGTAACTGTATCTTAGCTTCTAAGCTTCTTAAGTAATTCAACAATAGCACAATTATTAGTAGAATCTATAAATATAAAGGTCATATGTAATAGAGTTGATTGATCCAATTTCATGCAATTTGAACAAAATGACTGCATTTTTTGACTTGACTGATTCTGCAGTCTAATACATGCAAAGCTCATTTAGGATGATTCTGTAGGTGTTGCTGTTATAAATGAGATGAAAATTCTTTTTAAATAGTTTACAAATAATGCAAAAAAATAAACATAATGACTTCACACTCTACAACCATGCTACTTCTTCCCATTTAAAGCATATTCCTTCCACACGATGGATAAGGAACCACCCACGTGATAAGCTTGATGCAGCTTTTCTACCCTTTAAAACAGCTAATTGAACATTTCCCTAATCCTAAAATTTTGTTATTAGAATTAGATTAAAGTACACTTCATCCACAGACATTATGATCTTAGGTATAGAATAACTTGGTATACAGATAGTTATAGTAGATTTGTTAGAGGTAAAATAGAGAACCTTGTACATCTAGAGATTAGAGAAGTGAAGAAAAATATCAAAAGGAAAAATAAGTCACTGAAAGTCATACTTCATCAGATTTACAAACTTGCCTGCAATTTATTAGTTTTGATCCTTTTAAAAATATATAATGACTACAAGTGGTCTAGGTTAAGGGGAATAAAGCTAGGAAGTTGATGGTCATTTGTCAAACAACAGCAAAATTGTTGGTCAGATGTTTTTGTAGGTATGCAGGAAAGATTTTCCCTATTATATATGAATGATAAAAAGGAGAAAAAGTAGGGCATCTGTAAAGAAAGCATTGTTGATAGGTCATATCTGGCCATACTAGACCTTTTTGTAGGAGTTAATTGCAGTAGCCAAGTGTTCATATATATTCCATTGTGATAAAATGTACTTAATTTGCTAATTCAATTGGACAAACATGTCATAAAAATGAAGGTTATCCTCGACCTAGCTGCTTGTCAGCACTACCCATAAATAGATTGCAATTTTTCATAACTATAACTGAATTAAATGAGTAAAAAATAGATGCTGAAATGAGTTTGGAGCAGAAATATTGACCTTGACTCTTTAAAAAGTTATTTATATAAAAAGTTTTTAAAAATATGTCATTTAAGATTTATTAATTATATGCTTGAGAATTTTTCCAGTTTTCTTGTCATGTTTGTCTTTAATTCACAACTGCTTTTCATGAAATATATTTATTTCCTTCTTGAATGTAGTCTAGCAGTTTAATAAAGATATCATTACCTCTGCATACTCTCCAACTCCCACAGAGACTGATAATGTAAAATGGAAAATAAATTCTATGGCTATGAAACAAGTATCTTAATTGAAGTACATTTATTTTGGTCTGCCTTCACAAGTAAAAGTTATTTTAGTTAACAGATGGGGAAAAGTCTGGAGGTCTTAAACCTAATACTATTCTAATAAACTAAACATAAGGTTCTTATTACTCTAACATAAAGCAACTTAATGCAAATAACAATACATAGAAAATATTACTTAGGGCTCATTATGAGGTGTTAAATCTATCATCACAGCATGTGGTTCAGGACCTACAAGTTTAATCTACCAAGTACCATAATATAGGTATATAAATATGTGCTCCTTCAGAATCTAAAGTGTATCTCATTTGTTAAAACATATAATTTTTGAGTACTTCTAACTGGCAACCTATAAACAAAATGATCAAGATTAATTATAATTCTTTGTCTTTTAAATAAGAATATTTGTTGTGGCTTGGTCGAGGACTGGAAGACCAGATTAAATTAATGTCCATCATTAGCAAGGACAATAAGAAACTTTATGAAATATGTTCATGTTTGTAATTTTATTTACCTTCACTGTCCATAAGTATCAACCTATAAAACTCTTATATATTTTGTTCCAACTTGGAAAATGTAAACTTATTTATTAATTCCAAACACATTCATTAATCAATTATCAAAGTAAATAAATGATATATAAACTAATATTTTGAAAAACTCTCATATAATAAATATTATTAAAATAGCAATTCAAATAATAAACATTATTTATTAATTGGTTAACTACATTTGCCTGGTGTGCATAGTTGTGAGTGTGTGTGTTACGAGCAGATTGACATATATATAATCAGAACAAATCTGTTTTAGATATTCCAATGACTATAAAATAACAGCAAAAAATATAGCATGTCTTTTTTCCTCTCACTAACTGTTCACTGAAATAGAAAATATTTCAAATAAACTTTTATGTATGAGTTTCAGAATTATTTCTAGCTTGGTCTAAGTCACCTGAGGAGAGTGTGTTTCAGCTCTCCTTTGCTTATATTGTGGAAATTAGCCATGTTTTAACAATATGTCTGAAAAGAAAAAGTAAGTATTTTGTAGCTGTAAACATAAAAGAAAGGACAAATATAGTAACAGTAAAAGGTTGAAGCCACCTTTCTGCACCCCTGGCATTGATACAGTTTGGTTAAGGAGTTGGCTACTGCTACGGCCCCATTTTTGATTGATGATCCTGTTTTTATGAGGAGTGTCAGTAGGTGGTGAAGAGTATTGCAACCACTCATAAAAAGTAAGGCTGTGCTTGGGCACATTTTCTAATTTTTTTATGTATTGATTTGAGAGAGAGAGAAACATCGATTTGTTACCCCACTTATTGATGTATTCATTGGTTGCTTCTTGTATGTGTCCTGCCTGGGGATCAAACCCGCAACCTTGGCATATCAGGGACAACACTTAAATCAAAAAATGAGCTACCCAGCTAGGTCTTGGACACATTTTCAAAACATAAGATGGGGAATCAACCTACTCATGCTTCCCCACATATCTTCACTCACCATGGCCTTGTGAGTAAAGTTGTTCTTTTTCCCCCAAGGCTGTTACATCAGAGATGGTGGGGCATCTCTCATTAATTACTTGCTACCACCCCTCCTAAATCATAATAATATCCTGTAGGACATTTCTGAAATACAACTTTACTCCTGCATTGCCACAATTCACCTCAAATAAAGTTAATCAGAAACATAACCTTACAACATTCCCATAAATAGATATCATTAGAATGCAATTGGAATGATATAATTTTTTTAAAGATTTTATTTATTTATTTTCAGAGAGAGGAGAAGGGAGGGAGAAAGAGCAATGTATGGTTGCCTCTCAAATGTCCCTCACTGGGGACCTGGCCCACAACCCAGGCATGTGCCCCAACTGGGAATCGAACCGGGACCCTCTGGTTCCCAGTTCACACTCAATCCACTGAGCCACACCAGCCGGGAGGAATGATATAATTTTAAAGTATATTTGACTCCAAGAGTTTGTGCAATCTAACATCACTGTTTTCCACATAAGTAAAATGAGGCTCTGAGAGTCTAAATGACTTGCCAGACTGTTGCTCATTCCAAGCATCCAGTTACCTCTCACCAAATATTGTACCATACTAATAATTATTTTAGTCACTATTACTTAGGTATTCTGTTACATGTGTCCAAAGGCATGCTAATTGATGCAACGACTACTTGAGTACCAAGTATATAGGGTTTTGCCAGAGCTCACTGAATATGAGGTATACTATCTAGTCAAGACTCAACTAAACTATCTTAATATTGAAGATTCTTTTTAATTTAGTTTGCATTTTACCATCAGCATTTTATGTATTTGTACAAAAGCTGTACTATCAAACTTAAATTGCTGATTTATATTTATCTAATAGCCAACATGGGATGCTGAAGTCCCTAGAAACTGTTATGCTTTCTAAGATAAAGCTTGTTTTATCATTAATGGTATCTTCATTTGCATGAGTATTCTTAAGTGCTAAGAGACAGGCCAATGTGAAAGAATGCAAATATATTTAATAATGCATATTTATTAGCACTGTGAAATAAAAGGGGCAGCATGGAAAATAAAACCTAAACCATTAATGACACAATGTTTGGCAATACAATTAATCACAGCATTAAAAAAACGTTGAAAATAAATCTTTGGAGTAGAACCAGATATTCTCACTGAAGGAGATTAAGTAACTGTTCCAAATTTTTAGGAAGTTAAATTATCAGGGTCCTATAGTAGTTATTAAATTTTGTTATAGCATAATGTTGGCCAAAGGCTTCAAACTTTTAGTTACAAGATAAATAAGTTCCAGGGATATAATGTACAGCATAGTGACTATAACTAACAATATGCTGTTGTATTTTTCAAAATTGCCTTAAGAGTAGATCTTAAATTTTCTCACCACAACAACAACAAAATAATTATGTGAGATGAAGGATGTAATTAATAACCTTATTGTGGTAAACATTTCTCAGTATGCAGGGATGGGCAAATGTAGGCTTAGAGTTGTAAGTATGCAAAAGAGAGTTTATTTGTATGATATTATTTATTAATTATTGTGTGCTTGTATTACACCTGTAAACCTATGTTTGCCCACGCAGGTGTCCACTCTGTTGTATTTAAACCCCAAAGTGCCCTCCCATTGCCTCTGAATTTTCATTGGTCACTTACTGTCTTTAGATTTTTTTCACTAATAAAATTTGTAGTTGGGTTACATAATATTAGACTCTTCTAGGTTCTAATCCATACCTTAGTAGACATTATTTAAGCTAATATAAATTGTTTAGAATAGTTAGAACACAGAAAATGTATCATCTAATGGTGTTTGAAACAGGAAGGACATGGGAACTTCTTTTGGTTTCCAGTGTTCTCAAATTTCATAATGATGTTATTTGGCACGGGCGCTGTTTTCATCTATTGTGCTGTGTGCTCAGTGGATTATTTCAATCTGGAAATTCATATACTTGAGTTCTGGGAAATTTTCTTGAAATATTTTCTTATTTCCTCCCATGTGTTTTTTTTTTCTATTTCTTTTTTGGTGGTTTGTTTCCTTATAGAATGCTTATTAGTCAGCCATTTGGCTCCTGGAGCCATCTGTTAATTTCCTACTTTCATTTTCTTTGTCTTTTGCTCCACTCTTACAGATTTGCCTAATAGTATATTTTCAGTTTTTCTATTATGTAGTATCAGGCAGAGCCCTTTGAGAAGACAGAAATTACACACTTTGTTTGAATAGAGAGAATTTATTAGGAGAAAAATTAGCTATAAGTTTGTTGACTGGGTAAATAAAAGGGTAAAAAAAACCAAAACACAAAAAAAAGCTCCCCAAGTTAGTGAGTGCAGGAAGTGGCTTCCACCCAAGGGATAAAGGAGCAAAGATACGAGGTTGAAATAATTAAAACCTAGAAATATACAAGAGGTCTCTGGTGGAGCTGATACTCTGATCTCTGAGAAGGAATCACTGTTCTATTGGTGCTGGTGTCTCTGAGATCAGAGGCGGGGGCCCCTGGGCCTGTGTCCTACCCCTTGGATTTGGAGCAGGTGCTCTAGTGGACTAGAGCTGACCTCTCCGATGGGGAGGACATGATAAAGCTAGTTTGCTAGTGTTGGAAAAAAACTGCCAACTGTATTTAGCTGTTGCTATTAAAAGTGATGCTCTAGGATGAGGAAGCATTTTTAGGAAGCAAATGGGAATAATCAGTCTTTTGTCCTTGTTCCAGCCTCACAATTCTCCTCTCATACCCCCTAGTGACAGAGCCTAACAAGGAGCAGCTGGCAAAGCAGAAGGAGTTTACAGAGTCCCTGTTCCAGCTTCACAAAGCAGAGATTAAAAGGATGGGTTTAAAGCTGAGAAACAATAACTTAAAAACTCTTATTGTTTTCTGAAGATTTCTTTTTTATAACATTTGGATCTAATATCATAGAATGATATTTCCTAAAATTTCTTGGTAGCTATTCAAATTTACAGCTCCCTGTGTAGCATCTGCTATATTTTTTCAGTTTTTTACCTTTGTTGATTTTTGTCTCTCCTCTTCCTTTTTTCTTTTTCTTCTCAGTTACCATATTCTATGCCTAAAACCTTCTGGGAACACTTGGACATCTGTCTATAATTATAATTGGAAGACTAAAACTTGGAGTATGTGGAAGGATCTTAACAAATTAAAGGTTTGTCTTAGGTCCATGTAAGTAGAGATTTCTTAGGGAAACCCTGGTGGCAGTGTCCTTGTCCTTCTGAGCTGGTCAGTTTGTGAAAGGACTCTCCCAATCTCCTGCCTGAAGCATAATACTCTGCCATTGAACTCAGGAAAGTGTTCTATGATCTAATTATTTCAATAAATCAATTACCACTCATCCACCTGCTTTACAGATTCTTTTTTCTGTTATCTTCTTTTTTAAATTGGTTGCCTTGGATGTATATATCATGAAAACATCTTCAGTGTATTAATTTTGTAATAATTGTGAGAGTCCACAAATGTCTCAATTTTAACACAGATGTTCCATAGTTATATTTGAGCTGTTTATTAACAATATACATGAATGATTTCTAAGTGAAGTACTAATTATTTGAGGCTAGAAAATTTAGGCTAACAGAATCATCACCTAAGAGGTTCTCTTACTATCCTTCTGACACATTACACTCTTAAATGGCCCTTAAAAATGTTTGTAAGGTTTATTTTGTAAACTTTCAGGAGAACAAAATATATAATTCCATTTAATTCCCTCCAACTTTAAGCACAGTTTGCCTAAAATAGACATTTCTTAAGAATAAGAATTTTGTAAAATGCTCAGCATGGAATCCTGGAATGTGCAATGCTACAGGATTGACTATTGAAAATTTGATTTCAAAAGAAAGAATGAATAGCACTCTCTAGGGTCACTTGATTCCAATTCTATGCTGCTGTGAAAAGTAAGTTTTACCTGAGTTTCTATGTATAGTTACGAATATAAATGGTCAGATTTTATTTTTAAGATTTTATTTATTTTCAGAGAGAGGGGAAGGGAGGGAGACAGAGAGGGAGAGAAACAGCAATGTATGGTTGCTCCACACATGGCCCTCATGGGGACCTGGCCCGCAACCCAGGCATGTGCCCTGACTGGGAATCGAACTGGGACCCTTTGGTTCCCAGCCTGCGCTCAATCCACTGAGCTACACCAGCCAGGGATAAATGGTCAGACTTTATCTCAAGGAAATTATCATTAACCAGGACTGATACCTTAATAGTGCTATAGATGTAATTACAACTTAATTTGGAATTGAATTTCAATTAGTTCTTCTGTAAAGAATGAGTTATTATTATCAAGCAATATTAGAACCAAAATATCTTATTTGTATTTCTTTTCACATAAATGAAGTGTAGTCTCAATGATCAACAATTTAATGTTAGGTATGTTTTGAGATTAGCTAGAGACAAATTAATTAGAAAGTAACATTGGTTATTAAATGAGCATGCATTCAGATTTGGCCCTGCAATGATTCAGATTAATGTAGATTCAGTACGTCAATATCATAAGCTTCATTTTTGGCCTTGTATGCTCAACCTATACAACTAGATGCCTAATTTGAAATTCACCTACCACAAACGGTATTCAGTATAATATCAAAGAAACAACCTAATTGTTACAGGTAGACATAACATCTAATCTAAAACTATATAAACGTTATACAGATATTTAGACTTCCGGCAAAATGGCGGCATAGGTGAACGCGCCGTGCCTCCTCGCAAAACCAAAGAAGGAAAAAAACAGAAATTTACCCAACCGAAAACAGCCAGATCTGACAGAAAATCGAATTGAGAGGAAGTCCGACAACCAAGGAATTAAAGACGATACATTCATCCAGTCTGGTGAGCCGGGAGGAGCAGGGCAGAGGGAGAGCGCTCGGCGACCCCACCGCGAGCTGGTGAGCAGACGGCAGGACCACGGTTGGAGGGGCGGTCCCCGCGGGGCTGCAGCACACCCAGACGGGAGTGCCTGACCAAAGCGCGGCCAGCGCCCGCCTCATCCGGACCCAGCGGGGCTGAGACTGGTGGACCGGGCAGGTCCGAATTCTCGGGAGAGAAAGCAGGGCGAAACCCATCTGCGCAGATTGAGAGCACCTGTGGGGGTGGAGTCCGCGGCA
>PVJI01022166.1:0-25796 GCA_004026765.1 Micronycteris hirsuta
TATGGCACACAGTAGATACTCGGTTGATGGCAGCTACCATTATTATTGCTGGGATCAAAGTCAGAACAGAATCCCAACTGTTTCTGTATTGCAAGCACCCACCATTGCTGGCCACACTCTGGGAGACAGATGGGCAGAAGCTACCCAATGAGGGGAGACAGATGGACAGAAAAGCGTGATCAAGGGGATCAGATGGAATGGCAGGCCAATGGGATGATAGACAGATGACACATCTCATGGGAAAGGTGGATTTATGACAACCCGAAGGAGATACTGAGAGACGGTTGTCCTGTGGGAGAGGCAGATGGACGAGGGTCCAACAGGGGAGACAGAGAGATGACAGGCTAAAGTGGAAGACAGATGGATGGCACTTCCGTAGCAGAGTGGGGGCTGGGGGGTAGGCAGCACTGCGATTGGTGAGAACAGATGGACAGCATGCTGATGGTGGGGCCCGGGCTTCCTGTTTAGTCTCTATTCCTCAGGCCTGGACATCCCTGAATTCGTAAGAACCCCAGGGGCTCTGTGGGCATTCGAGGGGGGAGGGAGTGGGAGTGTCACATGACCTGAGAAGACACTAAATACCAGGGTCAGCCTGGCCTCTGTTCCTCCCCCTCCCACAGCCCCTCCCTGGGTGGCCCCACAGATAAAGGCTCAGCCCTGATGAGAAGGAGGAGGAAGAAGAGGGAGAAAACAGTGTCTTGAAAGCAAAGGGAAATAAAAACTGGCTAAGAGTTTTATTTATTTAAAATAAAGGTTCAGTTATGCTTGACTGTAAACACGCTGGCCCATCCCTCCCTCCCTCGTTCTGCTCTTGGTGGCAGAGGGCTCAGACCACACAGCAAGCTCGGGGCAGGAGGCAGAGAGCAGGCCAGAGTAGGCGGTGGGGAGGCGTGGGACTCGGGTGCCCCAGGTGTGGGGAGGGGAGAGGAACCTAGGAACGTAGTGACCTGCTGAGCACAGCTGGGCCGGGCTGATCCTAGGCCCTCCGGGCCTCAGCTCCCAATTCTTCAGCACACAGCCCATAATAGTACAAACGTCTTTAACTCCACGGGCAGCACACGAGGGTGTCAGCTCGACAAAGGGATGGGGGCTGGCATGCACAGGCACACAGACCCTCACAGGTGCACGGGCCTGCCTCTCACCTGCCTCCGGCTGTGTCCTTCCCTTTGTCAGAGATAGAGAGCAGGGTCTCAGAGGCAGTGGGCAGAACTCCAGCTGTGAGTCACTTTTTCCATTCTAACTAAAAATCCTTATCTGCATTTTGCACTCTTTCTTTCCAGTTCTCACTTCCTTCTGTGTTTTTCAGTGACTGAGCTGTAAGGACCAATGAGCTCCCAGGAGAAGGAAACAGTGTGGATGGAGAATCTGGAGTAGAGACAGGTCTGGGGGACCCTGCCTTGCCTGCCCTTTATGGAGAGGTTGCTGGGGCCGCCGTTGGTGGGCCAACGGGCCAGGGAAGGGCTGTGGTATGCGGGGTCAAGAGGGAATAGGCAGGAAATGTTTGTGATAAGAGGCTTCCCCTCTCACAAGCTCCCCTCGCTTCCAGACCCAGCTGTGGGATAAGGATGCAGGGAGCCTTGGAGGTGGCGGCTGCAAGAGCCCACTTTTGGGACTGCAGCAGGAAAGGTTGCGTTTGCAGGGGCCCCTGGGGCCTGAAGAAAGGCTGCACTTGGGGACATGACCCTGGGAATCCAGCCAGGGCTGCCTTCCTTTGGGATCAGGAAGTTCAATCAGACTTCATAAGGCTAAATCAATCCCTTAAGAGTAAGAACAGAAAACAAATAAAACCTTGGTGTTTGTTAATCCATGTTGCTGAGAGGGCAGAGCGGGTCTGACTACGGCTTGGCCCAGGGCACTTTGTGCTCCAGGCTGCTCCCACCGGTAAAAATGGAAAAATGTACCTACAAGGATCAGGCTGGAAGCTCAGAGAGGGAATCCAACCCAGGGGAGGCTTCTGCAGGGGTTGGAGTCTCAGGAACGAGTGTCATGCAGCCATTTGCCAAGCTCTGTGCTCCTTGGGCTCCTACTGTCTCCTGTTTGCCCCTGGCCCAGCAACTTCACCATCTGTGGTTGACTTGGACCACTCACAAAGGAACACGCCAAGGGTGGGGGCCTCCTGCTATTGTACCAGTGCCACTTCTTAAGGATTAGCAGCTTCTTCTACCCCTGGGGGCTGCACTGTAAATGCCTGTGTAATGCTAATTTGTGGTTGGCAGGAGATTGATTGGGAAGGAGCTGAACAATGACAAGAGGTGGCTGAGCTCCCTCCTTCTGGAGGGGAGAATGTGTGTGTGTGTGTGTGTGTGTGTGTGTATGTGTGTGTGTCCTAGGAGGCCTGTAGCAACAAGGGCACAGAAAAGAGGATTCAAAGAGAAGATAAGAAGTGTACAAGCATAAATTCAGAGAGATTATTTTTTTTGATGGGAGTGACAACCCATCACTGTCACTTCTGCCATATTCTGTTTGTTAGAAGCAAGTCACTAGGTCCAGCCCACACTTAAAGGGAAGAATTACTTGCAAGAACCATGACAGCCATTTCAGAAGCTACAGGGACACTTAGAAATATCCCTGCAAAATTCCTGTTACAAAGTAAGTGCTCAGGAAAAGATATTGTTACTTGGTCTAGTGACAAAGTCTGGGATGTGTGCGGGTTTCCCCACAGTGGCTCTGGTCTCTGCTGTCCCGTCTTCACCCCTGTTTAAATTGCTGGGTGCTCTCTGAAGGTATTTTCCAGTACACTCTGGGTGTGGGCGGCAGACAGAGGAGAGATACTAACTCACGCTCACACTGTCTTCCTAACAGCCTCTTCATAAACGTGTGTGGTCTTGCATTGTGGTCAGCGTACAGATATTTTAATTTCCTGCTCACCTGCTCAGTGTAGGATCTGATTTCTTTTTGCATTTATTTTTTTCTTGGGCAGCCTGTGGACAGGTATTTCTGTCTGACCATCTGGTAGCCATTCACCTTGATGGTGGCTTGGGAAGGGAATTAATTTCACTTGTTTCTTTAGCTGTATCTGCCTCCTTTGACAGCAGGTTACCTTTATCACCTCTTAAAATTCTTACGACATTGGTCCTCCAGGCACCTAAGGGACTCTTTAGATTCCCCAGCTTTGTGCAATTGCATCTCCTTCTTTGGTTTTGTTTCTCAGGCCCTTCTTTTTGTACCAAAGTTTTAAGCATCCTAGATACACTTCTACACCTGCACCTCCACGCCCACCACCCACCCAAAGTGTTGGATTCCGCTGAACTAGACCAAGCCTCAAATACTCAGAAAACAGCAGCTGAAAGAGAAAAATCGGACCCCCGCCCTTACCCTGTCCCTTGGAGACTCTTGAGGCCTTTGGCCTAATTCTGGTGGGTAATGTGGGGAGAGCAGGGAAGATAGAGGAAGTTCCTGGGCAAATATGAGGTGGGTGGAGCCTCTTTGTCCTGCTCCAGCTTTGTCTCAGGGGCCTGCTGTCTCCCCCACGACCTCCAGGAAGGTGGAGAAGTCATGGATTGGTATCCGTCCTACCAGATGGGACATCAAAAGTTTCTCTTCAAGAGTCTCAGCTCAGCCCACCACGCTCTGTTGTTTTTGTTGGAAGGAGTGTTGAACAGGCAGTGGTTGTTCACTGGATCGACCTTTAGAATATAGGCACTTGTGATAAGCATCATGATACGCTTTCCCTCAAAATGGTACTCCCTGAAGTGAATGACTGGTATCCTGGTCAGAATGAATGAAGCTAACAGCTGTCTTTTGAGATCTTAAAACTCCTCCAAACAGCATCCATGAACTCATTTGTGATAGATTAATGGACATGGTCACCATTTCTAAGGCCCAGCGCTCTAGGGTAGTGGTCAAGCGTGAGCACTCTGGCTCTGGCTCCTGTGGCTCAGTGGATTGAGCACTGGTTCGAATCCCAGTTGGGGGCAAGTGAGAGGCAACCGATCGATGTTTCTCTCCCTCTCTTTCTCCCTCCTACACCTCTCTAAAAATAAATAAATAAAATCTTTTTTTTTTTTAAAGTGTGCACTCTGGCCTTGGTTTGAATCCCAGCCCCTTCGCTTACTATTTAAGTGACCTGAACTAGCCTCTCAGAATCTCTGCCTTTCTCACACGTGAGATGGGCACATGGGGGTTTCTGTTCTCCCAGGGTTGCTATGAGGACTGAAGAAATACATGCAACAGTGTACACGGCACAGAGTGCCCGTGCATAGTAAGCCCTCAAGGTCTACGATTCGCTTTATTATCTCTGCCCCCGGACCTTCCAGCAGCCAGAGCCTCCATTTTTGGGAGCTCACCATCCCCGTTATATACCTCACCTGATGGGGACCATTTCTTTTTTCCCCCATCCCTTGAATGTTGGCTGTCTGATGACACTTACATTAATTTCCCTCCTGGACATTCTGTCCGAGGTCCTTGACTCCCCTCTCTGCCCCTGTTCCACGTTCCTGCTAGTACGTGAATCAGTTTCTAAGTCCTGTCGGCTTATCACTGTGAAGTGTCCCCTTAGCGCTCAGGGCCAGTCCGGCTGGGAGGTCTCCCTCTTTATCACTGATGACCTTGCTGTGAACCTGACTGCAGCACTGAGGAGAAATGTAAAAAGTTCAGACAAGTTGTTATTTGTCATCCCTCTCACTCCCCTAAACCCCAGCCAAAGTTAACGGAATTTGACTCACACTCTAAAACACAGAACTGAGTCAAAACCCTTCTTGTCTATAGACAGAGTGAACGTTTCACTGGGCTGGAGAGCTGCGCTGAAGAAACCTCCCAGGAGGCCAGACGGAATGTCTGTGGTGGGTCAGTGTGGCCGGAGGCTCCATGGTGATCGCGGGCTGTGCCCACAGCTGCTCCAGGCCGGTGCCTTCCTCCGTTTCTACAGGAAGCCCTGGCACAGCAGTGCCCCAGGAACAGCTAGTCTTTCTCGTTTGGAAACTGGCACACTGGTTTCTATAGCAATGGGATGCCCCTATTCTGTCCTCTCTGAGCCCCATCTCAGAAACTTTTTGGTGTGGATATCGAGACCTGGGGTGAGTAGTCTTTTCTGAGAGGATGAATCATCTACATACTTTATCCAAATGGAATTGGGCTTTCTAAGCTGAAAGCTCTCGTGTGATGTAAATAGTGACGCCGAAGGCGAGGATGTCAGGGTGTTAAGGAGGCTGGCTATGCTCCGAATGCAGGAATGCTGAGTCAGTTGATGGAGGCAGATTTTGATGAGTGCTGTGAATTACGGGTTTGGCATGGAACATGGAATGACTTTGTGCCAAATCATTGGGTGGCGGGGAGAAGGCTGGTAGCAGCAGAGACCCCGACTTGCTTTAGAAAGACTGATGGTGACTGTGGACACCTTCTCAAGACCTGGAGACCTTGTGGAGTGTGATAAAATCCTCCTGAGGAGGGTGAAACTGATAAGCTGTCCCCTAAAGGGGGAAGGAGGATCATTTTGTCTCGGTGACGACCGTTCTGCTCATCAGTAGTGGTCAAAGCCTGTCTCTCAGACAGGACGACAGAAGTGAGGAACCTGGAGTAGGGGTGATCTTCAGGTGGGTAGGAACGAAGCATCTTCGATGGGAGTGAAGATTGATTCAAGAGAGAAACATCGATGGGCTGCCTCTTATTGGTGCCTTGACTGGGGACCGAACCCTCAGTCTAGGCATGTGCCCTGACTGGGAACCAAACTGGTGACCTTTAGCTTTGTGGAGATGACGCCCAACCTACTGAGCCACATCGATCAGGGCCTTCCCTGTTTTTTAAGTGCATTTACAACAAATAAAGAAAACAACGAACTGATCTCTGCAGATTTTATACTAGAAGATCCTGCTAATCTCTTTGATTTGAGCAGGGGGATGAGGTTCCTGATTTCCATTTGTATCTGTGCCTGGAGGTTTTTCCAGGAAAGGATCACTATTGGACACTTGAAACATGGTGCCCACGTGTGGGATGCGCACTTCAGGGGCCATGGAAAGAATTTTCCTTTAACAGCTGGAGATGGCCTTCTATGTGGGTGGGTGGGGGCATACTCACTTTTATCCTGGCTTTGGTTTTTGTAATTACCTCTTTATTAGTGCCGCTCATGGCTGCAATGGGTGTCAGGTTTTTTAAGGGCAAATCTTGAGAGTTGACCAAGATCTTTGGTCATTCTTGCTGTGTATGGCTGGACCTTCAATACCACGAGTTCTTATACTCAATTGCAGTCCCTGACCCTGGGGATGGGAGGTTTTGTGTTCATTTCTGAAAAACACCCAGAAACCAGTCAGGAAAGGCAACCCCTCCTTTCAAATCCAAAAAAGAAGCTACAATGAAAGAATTGGGATGGGGACTTGTCACTGCCTTGGAAAATCATGCTATACATTTACAAGTCATAGGAAGTTGGCAGAGAAGAAACAGCTGGATTCTTTTTATCACCTTAGTGCTTGGCATATTCTCTCTAGATAATATACACGAGACTACACTTTTTGAAAGAGTGTAGAAACATGGGAAGTGCATGATAGTGGAGTCGGAACCCTGGGATTTTAGACTGCCCCTGACCAGCTGTGGAATCCTGGGGAAGTTGCTTTGGCTCTCTGGGTCTCTCCAGTGTTTTCCTCTGTTGGTGGGGGTAGGGAGAGTGGGTGGACAGGGATTAGGTGGTCTCTATTCTATGACTCACTGGCCACAGCATGACCACGTCTCATCCACATACAGCTAAAGATGTTGATTGCTCTCAGCAGTGTTGCATTCTCCCCTCCCCTGCCTCCCCAGCGGGTTATCTTGCTGACTCGACTAACACAACCCCCATCTGGACACAGTCCAAACGCCAGATGTGCCCCCGATTAGTGTCGGTCTGGGGAATGTTTCCATGACTGAAAGGTCAGTGTCGGCTGGAAGTGCCCTGAGTGGGTGTCTGCCCCCCACCATTGTCAGCTGCAAGAGTTGAACATTATTTTATCTCACTGGCCAAGGAACTTAGCTGGGGTGGCATGGGGGTCGGGGCTAGCCAAGTTCAGGAGGGCCTTGTTTTACTCACCTTCCTTCTTTGCTCTCTGCTGAAGGACATAGTGTGATTTTCCACTTGGAAGAGACCCTGGGGGTGTGCAGAGAGGAAAGTCCTGCTGGTGTGTAACTGAAAACACTTTGTTCTCCTTTAGATGTGCAATGTGCTCATGTCTCTTCTGATTTTCTTATGGCGGCCGTCACCTCCACTATGGAAAGAAAAATGAACAATAATGTTGTGATGGGCTGGGCTGCCATGTTTTACCCTATTTACAGGTCATTTTAAGTATCGCTTCTACACTTCAGACGGGCTTTCATGTTTAATTTCACTCGTGTAGGGCTATGCTAGGCTTTCCTCTAGGTAGCAATGAAAATTAAACACAATTGAGTTTGATGTGTACCTTATTGATTCCAGACCCATTTCAGTAGACTGTGACACTTCAGCGACCTGCAAATTCTACACATTAGAGTTCATATTTTATACAAATGCCGTACATCTAAGATGTGGACTCGAATTTCTACCAGCAACATCCAACTCCTAACAAAAGACACAGGTCAGAAGATGATAGTGACTGGGCTTCCAGTCAAGATGGAGGCATAGGTGGACATGCTTCGCCCCCTCGCGCAACCACAAAAAGGAATTACAACTAAATCTCAAAACAAGTAACACCCAGAACTGTCAGGAAATCAAACTTTATGGAAGTTCAACAACCAAGGATTTAAAGAAGCCACATTCATCCAGATGGGTAGGAGGAGGTGGAGAGATGGAGACACGCTGGAGAGTGAGGAGACTCAGTGTTGCGCAGAGAGGCAGTGGCAGCGGTGGTGGTGGCAGACCAGGCCCAGGTAGTCCCACATTCATGGTGGTAGATAAAGATTGGGAGGGGTACCTTGGGAGTGTGCGATCCAATCCCCAGGTCAGACTGCACAGCCCAGGATTCCAGTGGTGGGAAGATAAAGCCCTATCACTTCTGGTTGTAAAAACCAGTGGGGGTTGGGGTGGTAGAAGAAACTGCCGGATTTTTAGGAAACTCCACTTAAAGGGCCTCCACGGTCTTAAAATGTACATAAACCCACCTACTCTGGGATTCAACACCAGGGCAAGAGCTGGAAGGGTGCCAGTCACATACGGACAGTGGGTGAAGTGACTGGAAATGGAGTGAGTGCTAGACAAACCCCCAGAAGCCAGGCAGCAACACAATCTCCTCTCCAAGCCCTCTCCCCACACAGAGCCACAAAGTGGTGAAGCGGTTTGCCTTGCCCTGGTGATTACCTAAGTTTCTGCCCCACACAATTTACAGATGCCTTTTACGGGGAGTCAAAGCAGCTCTATTTAATACACAGAAACAAATAGAGGGAGGCTGCCAAATTGAGGAGACAAAGAAATATGGCCCAAATGAAAGAACAGAACAAAACTCCAGAAAAAGAACTAAATGAAACAGAGATAACGAACCTATCAGATGCAGAGTTCAAAACACTGGTGATCAGGATGCCTAAAGAACTCACTGAGTATGGCAAAAACATAAGGGAAGAAATGAAGGTTACACTAAGTGAAATAAAGAAAAATCTACAGGGAACCAATAGTGAAGGGAAGAAAGCTGGGATTCAAATCAATGATTTGGAACATAAGGAAGAAATAAACATTCAACCAGAACAGAAAGAAGAAACAAGAATTCAAAAAAAGAGAAAAGAATATAAGAAGCCTCTGGGACTTCTCCAAACATGCCAACATCCGAATCATAAGGATGCCAGAAGGAGAGAGGAAGAGCAAGAAATTGAAAACTTATTTGAAAAAATAATGAAAGAAAACTTCCCTAATTTGTCAAAGGAAACAGACATAGAAGTCCAGGAAGCACAGAGAGCCCCAAACAAGTTGGACCCAAAGAGGATCACACCAAGTCACATTCTAATTAAAATGTCAAAGGTTAAAGATAAAGAATCTTAAAAGCAGCAAGAGAAAAGCAGAGAGTTACCTACAAAGGAGTTCCCATAAGACTGTCAGCTGACTTCTGAAAAGAAACTTTGCAGGCAAGAAGGGACTGGCAAGAAGTATTCAAAGTGATGAAAAGCAAGGACCTACATCGAAGATTACTCTATCCAGCAAAGCTATCATTTAGAATGGAAGGGCAGATAAAATTCTTTCCAGACAAGGTAAAGCTAAAGGAGTTCATCACCACCAAGCCCTTATTACATGAAATATTATAAGGACTTATTTAAGAAAAAAAGAGAAGATCAAGACTATGAACATCAAAAAGACAACAAATCCACAACTATCAAAAACTGAATCTAGCCCTGGCTGGTATAGCTCAGTGGATTGAGTGCGGGCTGGGAACCAGAGGGTCCCGGTTTGATTCCCAGTTGGGGCACATGCCTGGGTTGCAGGCTGGGTCCCCCGTGAGGGCCATGTGAGAGGCAACCATACATTGCTCTTTCTCCCTCCCTTCTCCTCTCTCTAAAAAATAAAATAAATAAGTAAAATCTTAAAAAAACAAAACTGAATCTAAAAAACCAAAACAAGACAAAACAAAACAAAGAAACTAAGCAAACAACCAGAAGAGGAACAGAATCGTAGGTATGGAGGTCATTTGGAGGGTTATCAGCTGGGAAGGGGAAGAGGGAGGATGGGGGAAAAGGTTTAGAGATTAAAAAGCATAATTGGTAGGTACAAATAGGGGGATGTTAAGAATAGTATAGGAAATGGAGGAGCCAAAGAACTTATATGCATTACCCATGGACATGAACTAAGGAGGGGATTGATGGAGGGAAGGGGATACCAGGTGGAGGGGGCCAAAGGGGGAAAAATTGGGACAACTGCAATAGCATATTCAATAAGATATACTAAAAAGAGAAAGAAGGTAGTAGTGACTAATAAAGATGCATTACAGATATTTATGGTCATTCCTAGGGGGAAAAAAAGATTCATGAATAAGTTCGCGGAAATCACACCCAAGAGAGAATAATAATTCCCTCAATTCCACATCTTTCTTTTGGTTCTCTGTAGGCTACTTCTTGTCCCACAAGTTACTACACTTCATTTCAAAAGGATGAGGGAGGAGAGGGGAGAGGCTGTGTGTTAGCCCGGCTTGGAAACTACCAAGTCATGAAAATTGCTGCGCACCTTTGATTGATTATGTCCCGTCAAACCGAGTGTGTGACCGCAAGGGTGAAGCATGCCCTTCTCTGGCCCATGGTTCCTCTGGCAGAAGTGTGTCGTTAGAGAAGTCACTTGAGCAAAGAGAACAGCTGGTAACCGAGCAGGTGGGCGGGTTCTGACCAGCCTTTGGTCTGAGGGTATGTATCAGTCATCTCTCTTTTGCAACTGAGATGGGAATTAGGGGCTTTCTTCAGCCCCATGTGGGAGAAAGGGAATTTTTACTAGAGGGCATGGCCTTCTGAGGCAAGGGAAGAAAGTTCCCAGCTGGGGCAGGGAACAGAGGTAAGTCAGAACAGCTTGCAGAGAGTGGTATTCCCCTCTGGGGGTCACAGGGCTGCTTGTAAAATGACGCCTAGATGTTGGGCTACAGCCAAGGTTCTCAACCTTGGTTCCACATGAGAATCACCTGGGGGGAAGCTTTTACAATCCCGATGTCCAGGCCTCACCTCAGACCAATCACATCAGAATCTCTGGAGTAGGATCCAGGCCAGATAGTTGTCAAGGCTCCCAGGGTGATCAGGGTGATTCCAACGTACATCCAGGCTCCAGGCCCACTGATCTACGACCTTGCGATTCCAAATGTGGCCTGAGGACCAAGCGCTATCACTTGGGACTCGTTAGACGTGTAGAATCTCAGGCTCCGCCCCAGACCTACTGAGTCAGCACCTGCATTTTAGCAAAGTCCCTGGGAGATTTTAGGTCTATTAAAGTGTGAGGAGCTGTGGTTCTCAAACTTTGCTGCACATTAAAATCACCTAGCGAGCTTTTTAAAATCCCAATGCCCAGGCTGCACCTTGTATCAATTAAATCAGAATTTCTGAGGGTAGGATGCAAACATCAGTTGTTTTTTTTTTATTTTTATTGGTTCTCAGGTGATTCTGACGTGCATGGCTTCTCAACCCTGGCTCCATATTAGAATCTCCTGGGGAGCTTTTAAATGCCCTACTCTCAGAAATTTTGATTTAATTTGGTCTGGGATAGGCAGCAAAAAGCTTCCTAGGTGATTCTAGCATACAGCCAGCGAGAGCCTCTGTTCCAGAATGTCGGTCCAGCTCACTGAAGGGACAGCCAACTTAGAAACTTCCGAAGTCGGTGGATCCAAGAACGCCTGAAGGAAGAGAATGACCAGACCGTGTCTAGCCCTATCTGGTCTCAGAGGTCTTTGATATTTGATCTCCTTGCATGTGACAACTGCTACGCTTTTTTATGAATTCAAATATTTGTGTGCCTCTTTACTTTTCTAATAAAATTCCTTTTGAAAATGTAACCTCAATTCAACTGAAATAAGGGGCAAAAGCTTCGGTCACATCTGGACTACAGGAGCAGCTGAGGGAGGGATCAGGTGAGACAGAGGCAAGAGGGATCAACATGGAGAACTCAGCTGAGCCAGGGCTAACAGGAAGAATAAAGAGAGACCCTGGGGGATGAGGAAGAGGTGAGCCGATTGTGATTTTTTTGTCCCCTTTACGCGATGACACCCTCTCACCAATGCCAACACATTGGTGAGTCGGGGAGCTCTGTAGTAGGTGATGGATTTAGCAAATAACAACGCAAGGGGGCCACATTAACTTTGAATTTCAGAGAAACAATAAATTATTTTTAATAGAAGTAAGTCCTGTGCAATATTTGGGACATACTTAGAGTAGAAAATTATGTGTTGTTTATCTGAAATTCAGTTTTAACTGGGGATCCTATGTTTTAGCTGACAACCCTAAATTCTCAGTGTTGGAAAATCTTCTCTGAGAGTAGGGCTTTTTCCGGGTTTTCAGCAGCGTCCTGCCATCAGATGGGAGGTCCGTGAGTGCTTGTTTGAACCCTGTCCCCAGGACGTCCGCCACCCTGGGTTCTATAGTGGTTGCTCAACACCCTCAAACTAGTGCTTGCTGAGGTCTATGGGGGGTTGCCTATGGATAAAGCCCTTGAACTTCACCTCTTCCAGCTCACCTGTAGTCCTTGGTGTTGAGATGGCTCCCGGCAGTTCCTCAGAGGTACCCTCTTCTCTCACTGTCTCTTGCCGCATTTAGGCTGCACGTGCCCAAGAGAAAGGGAGCTGAAAGGCCTTGAGGGGCCGGAGGCAACAGGGTTGAGCTGATGGTGCGATGGTGACTCAGACATACGTAGGGAAAGTGGGGTAAAGAGGAAGGCATGGTTTACAGTTGCAGCTGTGGCATGTCCCTGAAGTGGCTGCTCATGTCTGAGCCCGGGTGTCTGCCTTTCTGCAGAGGCTGCTCCACTGAAACGTGTTCTGAGTCAAAAGCACCATTTCCTGTTCCATTCAGCTCTGAACATCTCATCCCCTGCTGGCTTCAGAGTGTGTGGGGGCTTGAGGGAGGCGGGAGGGGGGCAGAGTGGGAAGGAGCCAGCTGCTAGCAAGAGATACATACCCGTGAGAGATGAGCAGAGGAAGAGGTGCAGATGGAGCAGGGATAGAGGGAGAGAGATGGAGGGAGGGGGAAGACAAGGGAGAAGACAAAGAGGGAGGGGGAGGATAGAGAGAGGGGAGCCGAAGGGAGGAATGGGGCGAGAGAAGGGATTAGTTAGTTGGGGATGTTCAGAGATACGCAGGATGATCAGGAAGGGGACCGTTTGCTTGTCCCTCTAGCCTTTCCTACTGAAGACCTAAACAGGTGCTGGTCTCTTTCCTGAAGCAGTCTCTCAACCAATTAGCCTCGAGAAAAGCCCGAGAAGGCTTGTGCAGGCTGGAGAGTAGGCTGGGCCCAGTGCTGAGGCCACGCTCATTTTCTCTTGGTGCTCCCTTGCGAGTGCCCCTCTGTGAGACCATGGGCCGATCAGGACCTGTGGGCATCCTAGAGGTTGGAGAGCTGCTGTGCCCCTTGGGAAGAAACCCTCCCTTACAATACGTACTGTGGAGGTCCTCCCCATCACCCTCCTGACGCGCTGTCTTCCCAGAACAATAAATCCCCGAAGTTTAAATGAAGGTCACGGACTTGGTTTTGTGTTTCTTCCGGGATTCACGTCTCCTGAAATCCAGGCTCTTCTCCGTCTCCTTCTGTTTTCTGTTCTTTGCCTGCCTCCTGAGGGGCTGCTGTGTGGAGAGCTGGGCTTTCCTGAGCGTCTTCCCCCACAGGCCCCCCAGACATGGTGTGGGGAAGACTCTCAAGGGAAGCCTCAGTAGCTGGTGGCAAATGAAATGATAAAGGGGCTTTTGCCTCCCTGACCACTTAGTTGTGGGCAGCAGCAGTCCGAGGCTCTATGGAAGACTGGAAGAGAAGGCAGGGGAAGGGAGGGAAGGAGGAGGGACGGAGTAGCTTTAGAACAGGGCAGATTTTGCAGAGGGCTGAGGTAGGGTTCCAGATGAGCTATACTGATTGGTAGGTGGAGATGGGCTGAACCTTGCTGTCTATTAGCGGCTTGGCATATCAAATCTTGGCCAGGGCCCGGCCACTAGCTCCAAGCCTGTTTTCTGGGACCAGAGTACACTAGAGGAAGAATTGGCCTGGTTCTATGGGCCAGCAGCTCACTCCGGAATCTAATTCAGAAACACAGACCGTTGGTGAAGTTGTGGACTGTTGGACAGTGCGTCAGGTCCTAGGTGACCTGGAAGATGGGCTTTGGTGGCCTCTGGAGTCAGGCTCACATCCCTGCCCCAGCCCTGGGAAAGAACAGCTCGGCCTCTGGCTGGCACGCACACACCCTTCAGCTGGTGCGGGTCTCACTGACCAGGTCCTGGCTGGCTCTCGTCCATCTACCTCTGACCAGGCCCAGACTTGGCCGGAGGACTCTGGGCCTCTGCCCAGGGGAGACATCAGTGTGGAACGACTCACGGTGGAATTCGTATGCGTTTGTGATATGCCTTTCTTTCCACGGACTTTGGGGTCTGAACTGCTGGCTAGTGTGTGTTTAGGGGTCAAGGAGGGAAAGTTCAGAGGGGCATGGCTGGCTGGGATGGCTGGTGAAGGAGAAAGGGCCCAGCTCCTGGTCAGCGCCTGCTCCTCGTCAGCTCCTGGGCCTCTCCTCCGCCCCTGGCATTTCTCATGTTCTGGGACAAGGTCTAAATTGGGCACTTGGATGAGACATTTGCCTGGAGCTGCCAACCTTCCAGGTCCAGGGCAGTCACAGGATCTGCTGGCTCCACATCTCCTCCTCTCGGTTTGGCCCTCGCCTTAATCCCCACCGGTGCCTGGTGCCAATGTCGCTGCCCGCTGAGGTCCTTTGTGCTTGTGCCTGTTCCAGGCACTGTTTGGAGGTGCTGAGGTGGGTCTGCACGTCCTCCTTGGACATTTCGCTAATCATTTATTGGCCTCGAGTGAGGCACAGTTTCCACAGTCCTTTCCAACCCTGGACTTAGTGGTTGGAGAAAGTGCTACGAGTAAAATTTGCTCAATACGCATGATTCTCCCCACCCGTTAGGGCTCCCAGCGCATGCTGCCACTCCTTTGGGACATCTCTCAGGACCTTGGCCCTAGTATCTACCCCCCCCCAAACCTCCCCTCCATCCTGGACTTCTAGGGTCTAGAGTGCATGCCCGGTACAACCCAGTCACAGGCATTAGTCAGCGGCCTCCCGGAGCCTGGGCTTTAAAGTTAGCCAGACCCAGATTCAGATTTAACCAGCTCTTGCTCATGAGCTACTTAATGCCCTCGAGCTGGTTCATTTCGCTGAGAGTCAGTTTTCCAATCTGGAAAGGGGGATTCTAATTAATGCCTTCCCATTGGATGACTGTGAGGATTGGTGGGCTCATGGAAATGAAGCAGCTGGCACAGGTCTGGGTTCCCAGTCTCTGCTCTCCTCTCCTCACAGTTGCTGGAACAGAGCTGAGCTTGCGGTTGGCACCCAGAAAAGTGGTAGTGACTGGTTCATGATTATGGAGCCTGCAATTATCGGGATGAAGTCCCTAAACAGGGAAATAGCTCTAAGCAAACCCATGAATTACGGGCTTGTTTGCAGTTCCTTTGTGCTGCCGTCATGTGTGAGCTCAAGGAGCGCTCAGACCCTCCACCCTCAGAGGTCATTCTGGTGAAATGAGGCTCCGGCCTGAGGTGTGCAATTCCCACCTACTTGTGACCTTCACGCCCATCTTCCCCTTCCCACCCCAGAGCTGGTGCAATAAAGAAGTTACCAGGTGACAAACACAGCCCTCATGAAGAGGGCCACTGCCTTTAGCATGACATTAAGCCTCAGCTAATGGACTTTGCCAGGGAGCAGGGACTCCCTGAGGTACAGGAGGACTGTGACCTGGCGGGCCAGGGGAAGCCTGGGCCAGCAGCTACTTTTTCTAGAAAAGGGAAGAAGACTTTAAAAAAAAAAAAGAGGAAGAAGAAATGCCAAAATAGAGTATTACAGAGATTATAACTTACATGTATACTTGTATCAAATTAATAAGCCCAAATCCCATATGCAATATAACTATTGTTTCATAATAATTTCAGGACCGATACAAATATTTATTGTTGTATGCTGCAAGCAAGCAGAGTTATCAATAAGATAAGCAAAGGGATATAAACTTAAAGTTGGTGATGGGTGTATGTCTGTCCTGGGGAAGTTTCCTTCCCGTTCCACAGGGAGGGTCCTGGGGGGCAACTATTAACCAGGGCCCTGGCCTTGGTGGGGCAATGTGATCCTCTTAGAGTTGGGTGGGGACCTGGTTACAGATCTCAGCCCGCTGGGAAACTAAGGCCCCCTGACAAGCCATAGACACATTAATGAGCGGGGGCGGGGCGGGGGTGCGGCGGGGGCGCACCTTCAAAAGACGGGAAGCTCCCGTGTGGCTCCAGCCTCCTGCACCGAGTAGGAGCTGAGTAGATGCTCCAGAGCCACCTGCTGCAGGCACCGGGCTCCATCCTCCTGGGGTGACTGCTGCTTTCCCTGTTCAGCGGGAAAGGAGACTCCAACTTTCCCCTCCTGCCTCCTCAGAAAAAGGGCTCCATAAATAGACCTTGAAATACATTGAATCCAATTTTCTCTAAGTGCCCCGATTCCCACGCAGACTGAATCAGGTCCCTTTTCCTGGGCTTCTTCCCTCCATCCCAGAACATGTTGCGTTGCAATTGTATCTGTTCCCTTGCCCTGGCCCGGCACAGGCTCTGAGCATCTTCTTGGTAGCTCAAGTACCAGCGCAGTGACGAGCACAAAGAAGGCGCTGACCGAATCTGCGGCTGAACTGAGTGAACGGGGGAGCAAGGGAGTCTGCAGGGCAGGCAGGCAGGGCCCGCCTCCCCCCAACCGCAGGCCCAGAGCGCTGGAAGCTCCATTTCCTGATGAGTGTTTTCCTGTTTTACCAATCTTTGTCTGTCTCTAGAAGCCCATGTTCTCTTCTCTCGGTATCAGGGCACATCTGGTTGTTGGTACATGTTGCTTAGTTAGAAAGTCTTAAAACAGCATGAAATTGTTAGCACGTTGCTCCCTCCTGCCAAGCTGTTCTCGAGACTCAGGCTTTGGTGGATTTGGTTTTCTGTTTGTTTTCTGTTTTCATGCAGTTTAGAAAATTGATCTGTGACAACCTTGGGGGAAATAAGCCTGCCTTGAGCTCTGCCAAGGAGAGGGCGAGCCTGTGACGGGGGCTGGGGGGGAGGGGGAAGGAATCGGTGTGGAGAGGCCCTGAGAATCCTTGCTTACGTTTCCTCTCCTTGCTTTTGGATTCGATGCTCTGGGTAATTTGATGTGTGGGGAGAAGGGTGCCCAAACAAGGTAGGGGGAGCCGGGAGAGGCTTGTCTCCATACGGGTCCTCAGTGTGGCACCTTTGGGTCCTGAGGACACAGACCTGCTCTCTCCGTGCCCCGAGGCAGGGGCGATGAGGGAAGGTGCCCTACTGCCTGCATTTGATTTCTCGGCCGTCTCTGGGAGTGGGTGGCCCCGGACTCACCTTTCGCCACATGGCCCCAGCAAGCCGTCCCCGCCCCCCCCCCACTCTTGGTAGCAATCATCGCTTGTCAGTTTCCCCTTTCTGGAAGTAATCTCTTCTGGGGAAAAGTCTGGGCTAGTCTGGTTCACGGGTGGTAGTTGTTACCCTTGCTGGGCATGGAGACCCAGCCACCGCTGCTCCTGGATGGCCAGAGGGGACACAGGGCACGGCAGGTGGGAAAGGCTCTAGTACCCCAGGCAGGACTCAGTCTGACTCCTGGCCGTGGACATGAGACTAAGAAATTGTTCTTTCCTCAAAATGCCAATAGCAGCATCCCTTCCCTCGAGCACTGTGCCTGGCCTTTGCTGCTCTCTGTTCGATTTTTCACTGCTGTTTTAAAATCTTTCCTGTCTTCCTTTTCCACAAGAGCATGGCCTCCATGTCAGCCTCTCACCTCTCCTGTGAGGATGATCGTGGGCTGTGTTGCTGGGTTCTAGGTCTTTCTGAACAAGCCTGAGATTTCCGCTCTGGCCCCAGCATCCTGAATGAGTCTCAGAGGACAGCCTTGAGGGACCCTTGAGGGACCCTGCTATGGAATGAATGTGTCCTCTCCAAATGCACACATTAAAACCCAATCCCCAATGTGATGGCATTAGGAGGTGGGGCCTTTGGGAGGTGATTAGGTCACAAGGGTAAAGTCATCACGAATGGGATTTGTGCCCTTATATAAGAGATCTCAGAGCGCTCTCTTCCCCTTCTGCCAGATGAGAACACAGCAAGAAGACAGCCAGCTGTGAACCAGGAAGGGGACCCTCACCAGACACCAAATCTGTGGGGGAGTCTTGCTATCGGAATTCTAGCTTTCAGAACTGTGAGAAATAAAGTGTCTACTTTGAAGCCATACCGTCTGCGGTATTTTTGTTACAGCAGCCCAGATGGACTAAGACACACCCCTACAACCGAAGTTCTCTAAGGGAACCTTTGCTTGTTTGGTACCTACACTGTCCCAGACACTGAACACGTGGCCCCGATGTAATGACTTGCCTGAGCCAGACAGGCAGTAGGTGACAGGGTGACAAAATGACACTTAAAGGCGTGTCTGTCTGATGTCAAAGCCCTTCTCATTCTTCTGCGGCGAGGGTTCGTGAACTCAGGAAGAACGGGGATCAGAGGGCTCTTTTCTGAGTGTGTTAACCTGCCCAAACCTAGTACCTCGGCTCTTTCTCTGTCTCTCGCTCCCCGGCTCTGAGCCTGCAGGGACGCCCTTGCTGTTAGGTCTAAATCAAGGCAGAATTCCCTTTGCTACCACCCCTGAGTTTTAGTTAAATATATTACAATGGGTCTTTAATTTAAAAAGATGTAGGGAGGGGAGAAACACAAAAAGATACCACAGGAAGAGTTTATAAATTTGGAATTCTGAACGTTTGGTAAGGTTTAAAGGCACGTGGTGCCATATTTCAACACAGCCACATGTTGGGGATCCCCCAGTGTGTTTCCTTATCAGGCTGTTTAAAATCACCTGGGAGGGGTTTCAGCCAAGGGTCTCTGTCACGTGACTGGGTTTCTGAACTGGAATCTACCAATGAGCTTTTGGAGCCAATGGATTACCAGAAATTGAATGAAAAAAATGTGATTGGAGGGTCTTATATGCTTTTTTTCCTGGGGGGCCAGTTCACAGATTTAATCGGATTCACAGAAAAGCTGGTGACTTCAAGTGGTGTAAGAAGCCCTGGAGGTGAACATAGGACTTCCGTGTGGGGAATTCATTTCTGCCCCAAGTGCTAGGACAAGTTTTGCTTCCTCTGGAGGAACTGCTACGTTTCTCCTCCTGTAATCAATTTTCTACCCAAGACACATGAAAGCATTTCTAACTCATTCCACTTTCATTTTACTAAAAATATTTCTACCCGGGTCAGTTCAACTTTGTGTAAATATTACAGGGAGAGCTGATTCATCAACTGATTAATCCGTTTCTTTCTTTTTTTTTCACTAAAAAACATTCTTATCAATCATTGTTTTTGCCATAGGAACTCTTCTATGGTAAGGTGATGCAGAGGGAACATAAAGTAACAGAAAAGGGGAGAAGACAGACTACACCTGAAGGGCCTCTTTACTGAGAGTGCATTCAAATGTCCTGGGGGCACAGAGGTCCATAGTGATGGGGCCAAATATCCTGTGTCAGTGTCTCAGCCAGGAGGTCTTGGGGTAGGAGGAAAGAAGCACCTGACTGAGTAAACGGAAGCTGCCACCACCCCGGGGGCTGTTGTGTTTTCACCAGGAAGGACACAGTTGGTAGGAAAACAGAGACATCAATGAGTTCAAAAGACCCCTCTGAGCTGTCTCCCTCCTCTCATCACCCAGGTGAGGCCCAGGTGACTCCTCATGAAGTCATCCTTGGCCATCCGGTCCCGCAGGCTTCCCTCCAACACCGAGGGACTCAGAGCACCTACTCTCACTGCAGTGCCAGGGTGGCTCCCCGCTCAGAAGGCACTGCAATTCCTGAGCTTTAGAAACATCTGAGCAACTTACCTTCAGGCCCCATTTATTTATTTCAATAACTAGGGAAGATAGGGTTGTTAAAAAAAAAAAAAAGGTGGTGTGATACAGTGGAAAGAACACGGGATTTGGAGTCAGTCAACTCTTGGTCAAATCCAAGTCATGCAACCTTTCCTGAGAGACACCGTTAAACCCTGTTCTTTCTCACTCTTCCCCTGAGGACAGGGCACAACCAAGGGTGTTGACTGGGCCCCTGAAATAAGGGTGTCTCCTCTCACTGTTTCCTATGTAGCAGCTCTGGCAAGACAGGCTTTGTAGAAAGAACACAGGGAAGTTATTAGCCTGTTTTGTCCTAATCTAGGCATGAAGTGAGTCTGCACTGGGCTGATACTTGGTCCAGCCTGGCTCCAAGATGAGATTGTTGGGCCAGAGGCACAGCTAGAATTAAGTTTCCTACGACTAGCATAAGGGTTTTAGGAAATACCCTGAAAAGACAGGTGATAGTCAATCTTTGCTTTTTTTCTCCATCTTGCTAAAGCAGATGTGATGGCTGGAGCTTTAGCAGCCACCTCAGAACATGAGGATGAGGGACATACTGTAGCATTGCAGAGTGAGAGGCTCGGTCTAAAGGATTAAGAAAATGACAAATAGCCTTGGATTGTCAGCTTCTAGTGTTCTTTAATTCAGAAAAAAAAAAAAACCACCTGTCTTGTTTTAGTTGCTGCTTTATTGGACTTTTCTGTTACATAGGACCTAATCCTAACTAATCAGTGGTCACACATTTGGTTTCTGGAGTCAGATACTTGGGTTGAAATCCCACCTCCATCATTTCATAAACTCCCAACGTGAACAAATCTCTTAACCCTTATGAACCTCCAGTTTCCTCGACTCTCGACTCTCGAGGTTCCTTTCGATGTTAGACAATGAATCCTAGGCTCTTTGCTGTTCCAGAAAAGCTCCAGTTACTCAGTGTTTTTAGTAGGGCAAAGTATGGCTGTGAGTCATTAAAAAATCCCAAATGACTGAGGCTTAAACTAGACAAACATTTATTTCTCACCCACATAAAAGGGGCCAGAGTTAGGGCCCTGGCTGGTGTAGCTCAGTGGATTGAGTGCGGGCTGGGAACCAGACGACCCCAGTTCGATTCCCAGTCAGGGCACATGCCTGGGTTGCGGGCCAGGTCCCCAGTGAGGGCCATGTGAGAGGCAACCATACATTGCTGTTCCTCCCTCTCTTTCTCCCTTCCTTCTCCTCTCTCTAAAAAAAATAAATAAATAATATCAAAAAAAAAAAAAAGGGGCCAGAGTTAGGGGGTCTAGGACTGTATGATGGGTTCACAATTAACAGGGGCCTCGGCTTATTGCAGTTTGATGCACTGTCATCCTTGGTGTGCCACGTCATGGTTTAAGATGGCTACAAGAGCGCCAGCCATTGCATCACCTTTTGACCAGCAGAAAGAAGAGATAGATTAAAAACAACAAGCCTTTAAGGATACCTGCTAAAAGTTACAAATGCCAGTTCTACTTAATCTCACTGGCTGGAACTTCATCATGTGTTTACTTCTAGTCGCAAAGGTAGGTGGGAAATGTAGTATTCATTGTGGGTGGCTAGATGCCTGCCGAAAGTATAAGCTTCTATTATTAAGAAAGAGGGGAATTGGCAAGCAATGGTTTCTGTCAAAATCAGAAAGCAGTTTTCTAGAATCTTAAGGCACTACTTTAGCCTTGGTCCAGAAGATGGTGGTGGTGGCGGTGAAGGGAGCAAAGAACCTCTTTGTTTGTAAGGTGGCAGACTTGGGGCTCTAATAACCAACGGACACACATTTTTTAAAAAGATAAATACTCCAAGAGGAAATTACGCCCTTTGAATAGTCTATTCCCTGTACAAAAGGAAAGCAGAATTTTGACTACCTAGTGACGTCTATAAATGCAAGCATTTCCCCTCAAAGTTTTACCGAATCTGCCAGAAATAACCATGTAACGAAGAGAAAACAAAGAAATAGAGAGACCTTGGGAAGCCAGAGCAGTGGAGACGGGGGACAGGAGCAGACATTTGTGAGATGAGAGTGAAACAGTCTGGGAGAATGGGGAGCAGCAGCCCCGCAGGTCAGTACTGGAGCAGCGGAAGACCCAGCCATTCCTGCTGAGCCAGGGTGCAGGGTGCCAGTGGGAGTGGGGTGGGGGAGGGGGGAGGGAGAAGTAGAGAGGACCCAACAGTTGCAAAGGGCACACTTGAGGACATCTGAGGTCTCAGTACCAGGCTGAAGGGAAGCTGGGCCGTGCAAGTTACAAGTCTCAGGGGTGGGGAGGGCATTTAAGGATGATTTGGGCATATAAATATCAACACCGGTTTCTATGGTTAGGGCCCAACACAAAGACTAGCCTGCTGTAATCATCCCCAGTCACCAAGTAAACGTTACACTTTGTGACAGTCTGCAGGGGCGCGCAAAAGGTTTATAGCTGTGAGTATGCAAAACACAGAGTTGATTATTATATTATTATTTATTAATTATTGCATTGTTTATTTTTATTACAATCGTAAACCTACTTTTGCCCACCCCTGTATAATGCACATTAGCATATCAGTGACTCAGAGAAGTCCCGTCGCAGAAACAAAGAAACAGCTGGTTTTGCCCTAGAGATTTTTACCGTTTTTTTTTGGACTATGAAACCTCGTTTTTGTGGAACACCAATCAACATGATGTTCCTCATAGCACCCTCCAGAAAATCACACCACAGAGAAGTAAACCAATCATCAGGGAGAAGCACTACCATTTGAGTACTAAATTCAGACAGTTACCCCTGAGGATACTTAATAATGAAAACACTGTGTGATGTAATGAACAATGTCTTCAACAGCCCTGTTCCCTCAAATATAATGATGCTTTTTATGGGACTGTTTCTTGTAATTACATTGAAAAATGCTGATGGCATCACACCAAAAACAGTTCAGCAAAAGCAATTCTGCTGGGGCCAGCGTGATGCACTCCAGCTATCTGTGTTTCAGCCGCTCCGGCGGGGTCCAGGGATTGGTGTTAGAAACTCTGGGCGAGTCCATGAACTGCTCGGCCTTCAAGCAATCCTCTCTGACGAGTGTTATTTCTCAGCAAGGCGTTTAAATAAGTATTTAGCGGTAGGGCATTTAAACTGTCCTTCCTAGCGGGACCCGAAGGCCACTGCTCTCTGCTGTCTTCTCAGTGCCTATCCACGTGTCTTAGCTGGCAGTCCCCCTGGAGTGAGGTTGCCATCCCTTTGGAAAGCTGAGCCCTCCCGTCACCATCCACCAGCAAGGCCAGGACTTTCTCCTGGAGTTGCCTTCATCTCATTCGAGCACATTAATGAACGAGCAGACTGGGCCCCCAAAGCCAACTTCATTGAACATGGCTGAAGTAGTTCCCAAGGCTAAGAACGTTTAAGATTGGTATAACCAGACCCTTGCCACGGCCAAATGAAATCTTGGCCAAGCACCAGGGAATGCCTGGCTTTGGGCAACGCTACTGTCAGGATCCTGTCCAAGACAAACTCTCCGTTAGTGCCAAGGTAACTAAATGAAGTAACTTGTAGTGGGTTGTTATTTATAAATTGGTTAAATTGTAGAAAGCATCCCAGAGATAACAGTCATTTTAGGAGAGTTGATCTGTGGGCTTCCTTTCTGGAAATAATTGGCTGGCATGGCAGGCTTATTTTCAGGTAGCCTCTAATTTGAGATAATAAGATATCATCTCTGCATCCAGGAATCTGTATTTTTGCTCTGCACGAGGCGGGGGAGGTTGGGATTGGCATCAACGACCTCCCAAAGATCATAGGAAACAAGCTGGAAAAAATAATTCCGAAACACGTTTCTCTTGTGTACTTGTCTGGACAGTTTTTAAGGTGAGAAGGTGAATCTCACCTACGTGGAAGGCGGTTGCCATCTTTCCGAGCTCTTCTAGATAGGCGTCAACAGTCCAAGATCTAAGTGGAGGCCTAAGTAGGGTCCACTCCAGGTCAACAACAGTTGCACAGAATCCAATATGCTCTAGGGATTGAATGTCACAGTGATTGACTGAGTGAGCATTCCAGTGGATTGAAGAGCCAGGTCTGAAGCTTGCTTTCTCCTTAATGTGTAAGAATTTGATATCTGCTGAAATATGCATTTGCTTTGCTGACCGCGCAAACCTGCTGTGAGGAAAGAGCCTCTTAGTATGGCTTCAAGCATTTGCATTCTGTTTTCCATCATGGAAGTGAAAAGAATCTTCTCTGTATATGTGTACATGAGAAATAGATCCTCCTCAAAAGCCAATTCCTGTTGCTAGTGCAAGAGTTGAAGAAGTTTAAGACGAAAACCATTTTGGATACATTACAGTAAAATATCGTATATTGGGTTGGCCAAAAAGTTTTTTTTTTTTTTGTAAGATGGGCCTAGTAGCTCTTAGTAGTGTTTAACTTCATTTGAAACAATTGTGTTATATTGTATTGTGACAGCTGTCACATCAGCGTGCATTTAAAAAAAAATCAAAATTGGTGAATTTTTGTGTAGTCATTTTGATATTGAAGCTGGAAGGAAATACATTATTTTCATCATATTATGCCTTATTATTTCAAGAATATAAAAATGCAACTGAAACGCAAAAAAAAATTGTGCAGTATATGGAGAAGGTGCTGTGACTGATCATCAAATGTGTCAAAAGTGGTTTGTGAAGTTTTGTGTTGGAGATTTCTTGCTGGACGATGCTCCATGGTCAGGTATACAAGTTGAAGTTGATAGTAATCAAACCAAGACATTAATTGAGAAAAATCAATTTTCTTAAAAAGTTTATTTATTTATTTTATAGAGGGGGGAACAGAGAAAGAGAGGGAGAGAAACATCAATGTGTGGTTGCCTCTCACGTGCCCCCTAGTGGGGACCTGGCGCATAACTCAGGCATGTACCCTGACTGGGAATCAAACCGGCGACCCTTTGATTTGCAGGCTGGCCGGTGCTCAATCTGCTGAGCCACACCAGCCACGGTGAGAACAATCAATGTTACACCATGTGGGAGATTTCAGACATACTCAAAATATCCAAATCAATAGTTATTGGTGAAAATGAAAAATGTGTCATTTATTTTATGGAAAAGGCTAAATGAACTTTTTGGCCAACTTATTATTATATATTATATATTATATATTAAGTATATATACACACACACATATAGATGGAATTTAGAATGTGATAAATGTGGCATTTCCAATAACAGGGAGAAAGAATACCTTATTCAATAAGTGACATTAGAACCATCAAAAATGTAGAGAAAAAAATTGATTCCCTTTCCTCCTCCCCCATATATAGAAAATAAATCTAGATGAAATAAATAGCTAAACTAACCCCTCCCCCAACAAAACAAAACACAACAACAAAAAAAACCCTTTAAAATATTTGAAGGAAATATAAAAGAATAGTTTATTAATCTTAGAAGTAGCAAAAGAAGCCACAAAGGAGACATTTGTTATAATTGCATAAAAATAAAAACATTTGTACAAAAAGATAACCATAAACAAAATTAAAAGACAAGTGACAATGTGGCGGAGAGTATTGTTACATATATAACAGACAAAGGGTTAATGGGCACAAAACAGAAAGAGTGTCTATAAAACAGCAGTTAAAAGGCAACACAATAGAAAAATAGACAAAGGATTGGAATAGGCAAAAATAAAAACAGCCACAAACTTTACTAGTAATCAGAGAACTAAAAGTTATCAATGAGTTGTTTTTCTAATATCAGATTAACAAAAATTTGGGATGGTTGAAAATATCCTGTGTTAGTGGGGTGGGGAGATTTGGTGAAGCAGAGTGTACATCAGATCCTGAGGACAGCAATGTGGCAGAGCAATCAACACTTTCAAAGCACATGTCACCCAACCCAAGTGAACCATCCCACATGTGCCCAAGGAGGCATGTGAAAGGAGGCATTTTGCAACTTTATATGAGATAAAATTTAGAAACACCTGAAATACCCATTCGCAGGTATGTTTCTGCTGTGGAATATGATGTAGCACTTGAAAGTATGAGGGCTGTACTTGCCACAGAGAGGGCTGCCAGGTAAAAGAGAAAGTGCTTGTCACCACCCACATGCATGGCGTGACACCACATGATGGCGGTCTACAGGCGTGCAAATGCAAAGACAGAGGTCTGTACAAAATAGGTCACACTGATTGTATGTGCACTCTTAGTGGGGAAGTGCAATGAGCCAGGGAGGAGATTGGTGAAGGGGATCTTCTACCTTCTCCTCTACCTTGTATGTTGCTTAACACACATACATATTTTAAAAAGTAAAGAAAATAACACACAGAATGCAATTTGGTGGCATTTCATGGTGGCTTGGACATCTGGAGTGAGTGATGCTGTCATTCTGCTATACATTC